>JAOBAT010062874.1:0-24634 GCA_026413305.1 Hydrozoanthus tunicans | reverse complement strand
CCCCCCTCCCCCCATCGTGCAATAAAAACTACACAGCACGGAAAATGCGTTTTATTGCTTAAATTTAAACTATATGTATTAATTTATTTCTGCAAATAGGGAAATAAAAAAGAGGTTGCTGTTGTAGGTTGTTGTTTTTAGTTATGCAAATGTATGTTAAATGAAAAAAAACCTTGCATGTATTGTAGGTAGGGATATCTTAACTTTTTTAAATGTCCGAAATTGTAGAACCTTGCTTTGAAAAACTTGTAAAGCACCAAATGCTCGACCCCACACCCTACTCCCTCAATTACACATCAAAGATAATCTTAGTGCACAAAAAGAGTTATGAGATCTCCGTCCGTACTGGCTGGCACGTGTACATTTCCATGCACCCATTCTCTCCTAATAGAAAAAACCAAAGATTCGAAGCAGAAGTTTTTCAACAAACGGTCAACTTTCTTTTAAATTATTACCAACTACGGGTAAAAACCCTAAACAAACTCCAATTAAGGCTGTGTAATCAATTCAATTTTGAAAAAAGCATTATTCGGCTAAACAAGTTTTACAATTAACACAACACAGTCTCCAATGTTCTTGCCGGCCTCCTCGAAATGTCTTTTTTTACTAAATCCTTTCTGAGCCAAGCGACCCATTAGGGCGGCGCTTATCTCTGGTTTCGGTAGTGTTTTGAAAGCGGATGAGAGTCTTTGACTTCCCCTGGGCAAGACACTATTTCAAAATCCATCACAGATTAGCCCCCAGCAGAAGTGGTACTTATTTACATAGCTGAGTCGACTAGAACAATTAAGTCGGTTAAAGTGTCTTGATTAACTGTGATTAAGGACACAACTTAGTGCGGGTCTGCACAACACTAAAGCAATAATGTTCTTAAAGTGTGCTCAAATTTTGGGCACTTTTCAACAGTTGCTTAAAATTTTTGCCTACAGTTCAGCATAAGTTGAGTTTCACCCTCAAAATACAATTTACGGTTGCCATACACTGTTTTATTAGACTGTTTCTTGTAAGAACGCTGAGGCTGAAAAAATCTAACTAAAACTTAACTAAAACCTGTAAAGAACATGTTGGTCCCAATTCAGTTTGTGCTTTCGGTTGGTTTGTATTGACGAATCGGGAAACAACAACAGCACATCCAGCAATATTAAATATTGTACTTTTAAAAGAGCATTTTAAGAACACTTGAGACGGAAACCCTCAGAACAAAAGAACGTTTAGTCACGTGGCTTTAAACTTAGACGTTCTTATAAAAAGAACAATGTACTTCATTTTGTTGGATGACAAATAAGCTTGATTTTCTGTGCTTGACATTTAAATGATTAATGATCACATTGTGATTGCCAAAACGTTTAATTATTGCACATCATTAAGGTTTTGAAGCATAAAATTTCCAAAATAGTCCCAAAGTCGGCAGCACTCAGTTTCTTTTCAGTCACCGGAAGACAGTTAATTAATATTTTTTATCAAAAGTCTTGTTAAATAACTAATAATCAACTAATTAAAGTTTTTATCTGCGTAAGATGTTTGTGACATTTCAAAGTCTTACCAATTGATGTAGTCTTTTTATGATCGTGCTTTTATTTAATCTGCTGACTTCAATGATTGGGTTTGTATTTGGATAAGCATAAAGTCATGATAGACAAGCAAGCAAAAATCAGCGAAGGTTTAAGTGAAATCAGCTGTGAAAAATGTACCCAGCTTTCTACTTAGTGTCTGACAACGAACAAATTAAGCCCAAGGGTTGGTATTTTAAAAGTTTGTAACACGTCAACTTTCATCACACGTCCAATCTCGTCTCTCAAGTAAAAGTCGGCGAAGTGTCCACAAAATGATGTTTCTTCTTCTGACCATTTGCGCTGGCCTTCAAATTCTGAGTGCAGAAGGATCCCGCATTGGTTTGTATGCTATAAGATTTACATGAGTCACTTTTATCTTTATAATAATTAAACTTTTAACCGAAAACATAAATTAGATAAACGGCTAAACGTAACTCTACAATCAACGACGATTTTGCTTGGTTTGTTATTGCATCTTAGTTAAAACTCTAAATTTGTAGCAAAAAAGAAAAACAGAGAACTAACTACGACGGGAGTGGGTTGTTCGAGGGCTAGTTAACTTTAAATTTGGGTTTAATGAGCCAAAGTTCAACCAGTAATTTCTTCTCTAAGAAAAGATTGGGTACACTTCTTATGAACTAATACTGCTTAGATTTCCCACGGAAAGCATTCATTTTTAAGAATTTTTAGAATTGTTGAGAAAAACCTTCGAAAAACTTTGAAAGTATACCAGCGCCCAATCAGCGCCGAGTAACTTTAATTTGCCTTGAATCAAGAAAAAATGTCCACGTTGATATCCAATCAAAGCGCAGTAATTTTGCCCTCAATTTTGTATGAGTAGAAACAGATGTTAATTAGAACACCAAAAAAATGTCGACTGTCGTGTTCGTTTCTTGAACAACGTCTTTCTCTCTTTTTCAAACAGACAGAAAAGCCCCCGAGTTTACTGTCTGTCCTAAAGGTGTTTCCGTGGAGACGGTAGATGCTGCTACCCGAGTCAATTGGCCACTCCCTGTTGCCGTAGATGACTCGGGAGTGCCGCCACATGTGGTCAGCAGCCGTCAGCCAGGTGATTTTTTCGGAATCGGAGAATTCGTCATCACTGTCACAGCTGAAGATCAGGCAGGAAACCGTGCATGTCCGTGTAAATTCAAGGTGCTTGTAAAACGTGAGTTTTTTGTTCAAAATGTTATTTCAGAGCTGACCGTATCCATTATACCCTTTTGTTTTACAAGAAAGCGTTATTTTTAGGCCGAGTTTGAATATTCTTTAATATCTGTTAACGGGGGATTCAAGCGTTAAATGTTCTTAAGTTACCATTATCTTCGTGTAATCATTTGGCATAATAAGTAGAAAGAGTAAAAAATAAGATGACAAGTCTTGTTAATTGTACTTGTAAAAGATCCTTGTATTTTACTTTACCTGCAAACAATGTTGCACTATCGACTAGTTTCCGCCAGTTATTTGAGCGGTAATGTAACAAAATAAAGTTCTCGGCCGTTTTTCAGTCTTGTTTGTGTTGTAATGAAAAGGGTCTTACAAAAAAGGAGAGTGTGTTCGGTAAAAAGAACTATTCTTTCGTTAGTTTATCATTCTCTTAGTTGGTTTGTTATTAAGCACGTGCTCCTAGTTGTTACGGGTCTGGATAAACGGAATTGGTTGATACTGATTGATTGATTTAATCACTGTCAACAATCTCGTTATTGGTTGCTGTTGAGGCTCACCTCGAACATACCTTAAATTACGTTTTAAGGAGACACAGCAGACTTTTGAGTGCTGTTTTTCATTGCGGCCGTAAAGAGACTCAACCCGCGCTTTTAGCAAAACATTATACATATCTTGAAAAGTAAAAAAACAGAATTTTGGTCTTTGCAATTATCTTTTACAGTTTTTTATTCGAAAACAAGTAGGAACCGATTTTCTCGAAAATTACACGTTGTTCCTGAGGTATGTGGCTTAAGTTTTCATCTCGTATGGACTTTATATGTATAAACTTCTAACCGACTAGGTTTTTTGAGAACAAAAAAACGTAGATAAGACGGAAACATGTTTGCGGAGGGGCTGATGATGAGTACAAGTACACGGGCAAAGAGAAGCCACTGAAACACCGCGGCGAAATTGCTTTGTGCATGAACTATGCACAAACTACAGACACTGTCGACACTTTCACACCTCGTCACAGTTGGCCCAATAACGTTTTTCGCTTTAACTCAAAAACTAAATTACATTTTAACTTCGAGTTTTCGAATATCGAAAACTATTTCCGAACTGTTCCGTATATTCACAAATCAAAAAATGCGATATTTGAAAAATTGTCAAAAAGCCTCCTGTGTATCCTTAACTCACAAACAGTAAGAATTACTGATTTCATTGTTATATAGAAGCAACTGGTTTCACTAATAATTTGTTGCACTCAGTCAAGTTGTATCTTACTCCTTATGACTAAAAGCCCAACCCTCAAATAAGGACTCCATATATATTTAGCAATACAGTGACAAAACATAACATGTTTTTTCCTCACCTTGTTGTTAGGGAGACAGTGCAAATTGCAGCCGCCCCCAGTAAACGGAGTGCTAGCCTGTCTTGAGTATGGCGACCATCGGCATCTGTGCTCTATTCTGTGTCGTAGCCCAAACGACTTTGCCGCCAATCCACCTCTATACTACATGTGTCTCGCAGGAAAATGGCAAAATTTCTCTCCTTTTTACCCAGTGCATGCTGGATCACAACGGCCAAATTGTACAAGTAAGCCGATTTCATGAGGTTAATGCAGGATAATTTCAGAAATTTTGCTGGATTTTTGAGTGTATTTTGAGTTAAAAATCACAAATGTGGGATTTTTAATTCATATAAATCACGACGTGTGAAACAAGCAGTATCCTGATCAAATTTTGTACCCAAAAAATGCTAGCTCTCTTTGAAAAAGAATCAAAATCTTCTCCGATAAGTCCGCCAGTCAATCAGTAAAACAGCCAATCATGAACTGGAAAAACATTCTCTCTATTCATTCTACCCACCTATCTACCTGTCTACCCAAATACCTACCTGTCTACCCACCTACCCACCTGTCTACCCACCTATCTACCTGTCTACCTACCTACCTACCTGCCTACCCACCTACCCACTTGTCTACCCTACTACCTACCTGTCTACTCATCTACTTACCTGCCTATCCACCTACCCACTTGCCTACCTACCTAACCACCTACCAACCTGTCTACCTACCTACCTACCTGCCTACCCACCTACCCACTTGTCTACCCTACTACCTACCTGTCTACTCATCTACTTACCTGCCTATCCACCTACCCACCTGCCTACCTACCTAACCGCCTACCAACCTGTCTACCCACCTACCTATCTTGTATCTAACACTCTAGCGCTTTTCTTAAAATCCTAGTCGTTCTCTGTAGATCCTTTTTTTTGTAAAAACTCAGTCTTCATCTTTATGCCTAGCTTGTCGTTCCACGACCTCCAATGACAGTGGGCACCACTTTCATCTCTTTCATTTCCTTATCTTTGCAGTCTCCCTCCTGAGGTCTTGTATTTTTCAACCTTTTCTGTTTCTTTCTTGCTAGCTCTGATGTCACCAGGTGTGGCTACATCAATAATGATAGCACACACTTTGTTTTCTTTATCTACTAGGATAATGTCTGGTCTTCGGGCCTCTATAACATGGTCACATTGTACATTGCGTTTCCCACAGCAATTTACTCGTATCATTCTCCCCACAGCCGAGTGGCACATATGTTCATACCATTTGTCCTTACCGTCTCCAGTTCATGTTTTTTACAAAACTTCCAATGTACGATTTTTGTAAGAGCAAAAAAGATTACCATTATTATCATCATTATAATTATGATCATTATCACTCTAATATTATTATCATTATCGTATTATTATTATTATCATCACTAATTTATTATTATTATTCCTATCCAAAGTGTTTAAAACTTTACCGCGTACAAACAAAGGTTATTATTGTTATTGTTAAATCATTATTATCTTTGTTATTGTTGGTGTTCTTATCAATATTGTCATTATCGTTTTTTTATAAATCAAGTAAAACAACACCAGTTGAGCAAACCGTCCGTAGCCCACTGACAAACATAATACAAAGTTTGTTATTTCACCGATTTGTGATACATGTTGTGATGAATTTAGGCCTTTCTTTTTCTCTCTCATCTCAGGGCGTGACACTCCGTCAATCTTAAAACAAAAGTTCACGCATGTCCAGTACTCTGGAAATGAGAGGAACCCGGGTGTCAGAAAACAAATCAAAGAAAATTTTGCGAAATTCTTGCGGAGTCGTTATGTTCCTCCGCCTTTCTGCTATGACAATGAGCACAACCGTTGCGTCGCTGACAATGTGAAGATTTATCGTTGGGCCAACTCCATAGTTAAAAACTAAGCTACAAAAATGTTAGCTGTTCTAGTGCCTGGATCTCAATAAAATCCAAAAATAATGCTGTTGTTTGAGTTAAAGTGTTTTGAGTTAAATACATAAGCTTAATGTCTTTAAATAAACTTAGCGGGAAAAACATGCAGTAGATTACCAATCTAGTCGCCCTAGAGATTTAGAGGGCAATGGCCGGACAATGGTAATCACTGGAATAGCTGTTAAATTGCAGGGGCGTAGAAAGGATTTTTCAAAGGGAGGATCACACTGTGGCAATCACGAGACTCTCATGTCGACCTCCACTTCTTCGCCACTTGTAGTTTGTTTGGTTAAAAAAGTATTACAAAGGGGGCGTCACGGAAACCCCAGTACCTCGCCCCCCTCCTGGCTTTCCCCCTCCTCGCTACTAAGAAAACCAACTGTGAGAAAACGATGGAATTGTTGAAGTGTTTAAAACACCACCGAAACACGCGCGCAACTTATCTAACGTCATGCAAACTAGAAGGCGTGAGTAGCCGCTCTCATTCCGATGAAAGGTCTTTTGTTTTAGAATGCCACACTAAAAATGAGAAACCATAAACCATTTTTAGATATTTAAAGTTTCAACTCTGGTTTATCTATTCAATAATTTTTTGTTTAGGGTTTTTTTTTGGGACTTTTCCGACGGTCATCCCTACCCTTTTGACCCCGAAGAACCCCTCTGGATTCAAAGGCTGGTTTATAACTTTATTAACGAATTCAAGCAGTAATTTCTTCTCGAAGAAAAGCTTTATGGTTCGTTCTTATAAAATGCTGTTTAGATTTCGCACAGAAAAACTTATCTTTACCAAAATTAGAGCTCAGATTAGTCTGTGTTTGAACGACGAGAAAAATACTTACAACCAAGGTTACTGGGCAACTGGGCCTCCTGTTTCAATTTACGGGGTGGGCCTGGGCTCCAAGTCTGTTACCCAGCGTCCTTTGCCGAAAATGGATAGCAGAAGAGTTCAGGAATTATTCCACCCTGGAAAAATGCTTGGAAACATCATAAGTTGCCTCAGAGCTTTTGAAAGCTTTCGTTGAACTGCAATGGTAGGGAATGTTGCGATTCTGGTCTTAAAAAAACGCTATTCACTCGCGAAACGCCCCGAGTTTGACGACACGTATGCCAAAGCAGAAAATATCGTCGAAATGGCCTTAACGCCACCGCAGAGCAAGAATAACACAAATAACATTCAGGCGAGTTAAACTTCCTTTATTTCATTATTGACTGTAATAAGGGTGAAATTCGAAATTCCCGTACAAAGTCTTTATATGAATTTGCTCAATACAACGATCGTTCATGGTATTGGCTTCCTGTTATGTGTGCACGAGTCAGCATTGCAAGCTGTAGCGTGAGTGGAATCATTATTTCACAAAATATTTTTCAAGAAGAGGTCCTTGAAGCTGGGTAAGGGTGCCTGTTTGAAGGTATGTCACAATTCTCATAAACTCATAAATTATCAAAAAAACAAAAATTTGATTGCACACTTATAGATATGATATCAAAAACATGACTTAATTAATCCCCGGACCATAGAGGCAAAGCACGAGTTTGGGGCAATCAAACTTTATTCAAAGCTGTTAACAAAACTAGACGCATGCAACCCACTGTCAGAAACCCGATAAGGCATTTATTGATTTAATTGGAGATGCGGAGAAAAGAGATTCAAACAGGCAACTGGAAACAAAGCATGCATGCAAACTTGAAAACCATTAGTAGAACTGAAAGAATAACAAATAATGACTAAAATTGGAGTAATAATGGCATCATATGATGCAATTTGTCCTGCCTAAACCAACTAAGACCCCAAAGCGTAGTTAAACAATCGTAATCATTCATAAAATTGGCATTGCCTCCTAATGCACAATTAATGAGTTTAAGAACATTCACATAATATTTAGTAACGAGTGATAAGTAGATAAAGAATGTGAAAGAAATGACAAATATGGCAAGAAAGTGCTCTTGCTAACTGGAGGAAGAAGGAGGAAGTCCATAATAGTTGCAAAAGTTTAAATAAACACTAAACAGTGAACTAAGGAGCTAGCAAAGATGTTAACACTAACTCAGAGATTGCTAACTGACCTCATAATTTGTTACAAATGTGTTTGTTATCATACACTCCTAGAACAAAGGCTCCAAAGAAAAGGGTGTCAAAATCACAACACTATTCAAATTTTTGAGTAATTTCCTTTTGGCATTAGCCAATTAAAAGTAATGTTTAAGTTGGTAGAAAACTCAAAACCATTGATTTTCGTCACTTCCTGTCATGGTATAGTTATTTTAAAATTTTTACAGCCAAGTGAAACCACACTTTTTTTATTGCAAGCAAAGCTCAACAAATCTTTGGAGTAGTTGATTTAAAAGTAATTTTTCAGATCTTCTTAGCGACTACCAAAAAAACTGATTTTTATGAGACACTTTTAAACAATAACTATAAGTGAAAAATTTACAAAGAAAACTTGATTCTTCTTGGTTACACCAGGCAGATGAATTAAGAACAAGCATTCTTGAAAAGCTTTCAAGCTCAATCTAGAGCCTGTGTTTAATAATTTCAGAGTCAAAGAAATACATTTACTTATTTGGTTGTAATATAAACTTGGCTTAACATTAAACCCTTTTTTTTGTCATTGTTATGATTGGAGTGGTTGCCCATTCTCCTAAGCCAGATGGCACAGATCTAGATAGATAGATAGATAGGTAGATAGATAGATAGATAGATAGATAGATAGATACTTTATTTTCGAAACCTTGCAGCCATAGGACTGAATTAAGTTTACATTACATACAGTATTCTTGAGAAATGATAAAATTGTAATAAATACTAAATAAGCTTAAATATAAAACATTCAATAAGGCTGCTCTAAAAAAAAACAACTAATAGTGCAAAATTTAATATATACTACATACTGATCATGAATTGTTATAAAGCTGGAATTTCACAGAGTTTTTAAAAATGAAGGAGTTCTCTGTTCTATCGGTCACAGAGCTGTGCACTGAAAAAGCACACCTTGCCCCTAAGATTGTGCTTGCAACTGTTAACGGGTGGCAGCAATTGGTGCAGTTTATGGTTGGGGTTACTGCACACCTCTCTAAAAACCTTGGATGTTATATCCCCCTGGCACTCAAACAACGTAGGTAGGTCAGCATTATTTAGCGCCTCCTGATACCGTATATACTTGTATACAAGTCGAACACGTGTATAAGTCGAACCCTATTTTTGAAGCCAAAAATACAACTTTTTTAGAAAAAGTTTGGTTTTTTAGTTTTCATCAGTTAAACAAAATAAACAGACGATCTGAAATTAAAGGATAAAGTTAGAGCAATAAATTTTGAAAACAAATAAATAGCCCTGATATCTGTATTTACTAAACTCTAAAACTAAGTTCAAAACATAAAATAGCCCCGATATCTGTATTTACTTAACTCTAAAGCTAAGTTCAAAACTATGAAGTATTGGTTATTTCTTTTGCTTATATTTGGTGGCTCCTAAAGAAGCCATTTGTTTTTTTTTTTGTCGATGCCAAACTTCTGGCTGGCAGCAGAATTGTTGGAGTTGTCAGACGCAAACTTGACCACTTGCAACTTGAAACTCGCAGAATATTTCATTCGTTTCACCTTCAACAATATTCTTCTACATGTAACGCAAGCTAAGAAAACTAATCGAGAAGTTACTAAGACACTTAGCCTTAGCAGTTACGGTAAATAATTTTATTTTCTCAACTCGAGCTTATTTATTCTTAACGTGCGGATCGAAAATCTCATACTCAAACGTCTGGGGAAACTTGTTCGCTTTCTTTCGGATCGAATTTCTGTTTTCCCAACGTCTGAGGAGACATACAACTTTTATTATATATTTGGAGTGAAATGTTTTAAATTCAATTTTCGCCTGTTTTCTTTGCTCTGACCAAAATAATTTTTGATCTCTACAGACTTTGTTTTGATCAAAACCCTAGGTCACATACATACAAGCAGGAGTTTGTTTTCACTGGGGCCAGTCAGAGCTTTGTGTGTTATGTCACGTTTCTCACCTCATGCTCGCCACGTGATCTTCCAGCACGGCATGCAACTTGAAAAACTCTTGTAAAACCAAAACTACAATCGACTTTCTGACTTGTTATTTTGATTTATGATCAAACAAAATGGTTTTTAAAAGGAACAGACAATATTCTGATGTCTGGTTATGGAAATAAATGTCAGAATGCTTGCAGAAGGAAGCTAAATAAACGATTAATCAAACTCGCTGGCGAGAGAATTTGATCAGTCAATCAAGTCGTACAGGAAATGTGAGTTCGCTTGTAAATACTAATTCATTTGCATCAGCACTCTTGGACCACAAAAGGAATATAAAGGCAGTGGAATACAAAATTTAATGAAGTGTCTGGGGAAAGATTTACGGGAAGGTACGAGTTTATGGCTTCAAATTTTGTGGCAGTTCATAATCATAGATTCATACGTTCGAGCAATAAACTTATCGTGCCAACAGTGCGTGACTTGATGGTTGTTTCACAGTACAGTTTAATTAAAAATAAATCTACCTTGGGGATTGATCATCCGAATTATTTACTTAACTCTGTAACTTGGCTTGTTGCAGTGAATTTTGGCAGTTTTTGGTGATTCGGAAAGTATGTCTTGTGTTCTCCCGAATATAAGTTGAGGTCGATTTTTCGAGCCCATTGTCCAAAAAATTCGACTTGTATACGAGTATATATGGTATGTAAAATTTTGAAAAACAATGCAAAAGGTGCGTTTCTGGCATCTCTCAAGATCGTTTTGGAGATACTGTGGGAGGCTGTTATGAAATACGGGACAAACGTATTCAGCAATGGAACGAATGCATGTAAGATAAAACAAGAGTAGTTCTTTTGCTTTGACGCCCGAACGTTTCAGTTGGCTTAAAAAATGCAATCGAGAGTTGACCTTTTTGATGATATCAGAAATGTTGTTGTTCCACTTTAAGGTACTTGATAATCGCAGACCTAAAATTTTTGCATCTTCTATGTATTCTAATTCCTTGTTGTTAATTAGGATTGGATCAAGTTCTAATTCGGATCAGCTAAAACTGATGTGCAGTTCTTTACACTTGGATTTGCTCAGTTGAAACTTGTTCTGGGCGACCTGCTTAGCAACCTTGTCCACTGTGGCCTGTAAATTGTTTGGTTCTTTTTCCTAATTACTTCTGTGATGGTCGTATCATCGACGTACTTACACAAGCTCATGCCAGTTCCTTGGGCATCTAGATCGTTAATCATGATTATAAATAGCCATGGACCAAGTTTAGTCATCTGAGGCAGCACGGATGGAACATTGCACCACTCGGAATAGCAGTCATCAACTCTTACACGCTGTCGCCGACAGGTTAGAAAGTCCACAATCCAGGCAACGATGTTGTGTGGGAGGTCGAAGCACAGCAATATTTGAACTAGACGTTTGTGATCAATGAGGTTGATGGCTTAGCGGAAATCCAATAATACTGACCCCGGGCTTGACAAAGTTTTCAACCACATAGTCTTCCAATAATTTGGACAGGACAGGTGTCAGGGATGTTCAAGTGTTCAAGATGTATGATACAGGTAGAGCTAGGACTGGTCGGCATTTTCCTTTAAGAGCCAGCCCAGTATTCCGTCAGGACCGGTAGCCTTTGATGGATTTAGGCCACACAGCTTCTTAAAAACAGACTGTTCAGACACCTCGAAAGTGCTTCCCGGGACTGGTTGAATGGAATCACTAGCTATTGGGGGGTTGAAAGCACTCATCGGGGACAGGGAAGCCCATTTGATAGTGTTTGCAATGTCCACAGGATTAGCAGTGGGGTGGTTGGGGCAACAATCTATGTGTTGAAAAAGGGAGATTTTTGGGAGCGGTGGCGGTTATTCTACTTAACTTCTTTACTTCACTCCACCACTGAGAAGGCTTACACTTCTGTAGATGTTGGACTTTGGCTTCGTAGAACCTACCGCGGCACGCTTTTCTTTCATGATTTACTTCATTTCTTAGGCTACGGAAATGTTCGTGATCACATTGGGCGAGGGCCCGCTGGCGTTTGCGGATCAGATCCCTTAATCTCTGACTCACCCATGGAGGAGTATTAGTCGAGATTGATTTAGACTTTAAAGGTAGAATAATATCCATTTCAGTCTTGTCGATAGTTTCAAGCATTTCAACCTTGCCCTTGCATGTTGTTTTGGAATCGACGAGGGCCTTGACATCAACTTGATCCAAGTAGGATCGCAGAGCTAAGCACTTCATTGGCCGTAGATCCCTGGTTTTAATATATGCTCTGGTCTTGGGTCGTTAAGATGTGTCTAACGGCTGTATCTCGATAGAGATGTGGTCGGATAGTCAGAAAGGGGGACGCTTGATTGGAGGTGCGTAGAGTGATGACTGGGTCAAGGGTCTTGTCACTGTGAGTTGAGAAGTTGACAATTTGGCAAAGATTGAACGGGTTGTTGTCTTGATATGAAGGTCAGATTTTTGTGAAAGAGGAAAACTTGAGAACCTGGAGATCTATAACTCTTAACCAACATACAAAACTTGTGAACCATTCGATCCCACCTTATGATGGGAGGCATGAGCACTAACCACTTGGCCATCCTGACCCCCCTTATGTATACTTACTTTTTCCTCTTCTTAATAATTAGCCTGTTGATAACTTTTTCTGTCGTACTCCTGTATTTCCCTGCTGATAACCTCAACAACCACCTCTCAAAACATACAATGTTGAAAGCTGGATGAAGAGATATGCATTGTGGTGCAGTTTCCATTTCTGAAAGTACCAAATCGTCTGAAAGAGCTTCCACACACTTTCCATGTCTTGGCAACAGTATCACTCATTTGCTTAAATTCACAGGAAAGTGGTACAACACTAAACACAAGAGCCACTAAGGATGTAAACCATGCAAAAAAAAAATCAATGATTGTTACTTATTACAATTAACTTACAAAGTGAACAAGCCCATCAAAAAAACACAAGATTGGTTTTTAGATAAAGCCAATCTAAGACCAATCTCATTGCTTACTAGTTTTGGAGAGCTTCTCTTCCAGACAAACCATCTTTAAACCCCCAATCCAAAACATGGCTATTTTACAGTGTAGTTAATTAGAGGCCTGTAGTTTGAAAAGTATTTATCCAACTTTAGCCATTATATAAACATTAAATGAAAACTAAACAAAATAATAAGCAAATGAAAACTATAATTATTCCAGAAATATACAAACATTACTTTAAAAATTTAAGTGACAGATAATCTATTTTTGCAAATTATGCAAACAGATATTGTTACATAAGATCATTGAAAAATTCATGTGTCAGCAACATAATATGAATTTTTTTTTTGGTATACTTATTCCAGCTCAAATTATAAAGGTGTAAAATATGAGAGTGTTACATTTTTGATTTCCAAATAAATGTAATTTTCAATGCAAAGCAAGTTCGTGTTAACATAATTATTTGATACTTACAATGGAAACCTCAATCCCTAAACTATTCTAATGGTGAAAAGTGAGTCTGCAAATTTGAAGTAAAGCTATTTACTGTACAGTTGTATTATTTCTGTTACCAGAGACATTGGTAAAACTACGAAACATAACTAGTGAGGGTATTCCTTGCTGTGCCAAAGTTCAAAACAGTTCTTATTGTTAGTGCAGTGACTTGGTATGCCTAAAACTGTGGGGCTACAAAATGTTACAACCTTTAGTTTCTTCTTTGTATTGTAGCATTGAAGGCTTCTCAGCTATCTTAAGAACATGTGCAGTGTGGAAGGGTACAGGCTGACAAGTTAGGGGCTTGAATACAGGGGGCTGGTGATATTCTTGAAGGCCTGCTAGCTGTCTTACGTGCCCTTCCCTGTACTCTGCAAGAGGCACTTCAGTTTTTCTTTACCCGATTTTCAGCCTGATGTAGCTTTACAGGATGTTGGTCACTGTTCTCTATTGATGATAGCAATGTGACTGGTCAATTGTCTTTCCATTGCAAAGCTAGTGCAACACTATCTAATGCCTTGTCTCGATTGATGCTTTGAGACTTTACTTTGTTTCATTGAGGCCAGAGAGCCTTGATGGACCAATGGCTGTACTTTTTTTCAATACTGCATCATATCCAAGGCAATTCTCACTTGTTGGCTATGTAGAGTTCCATCCAGTGTAGATATCAAAGTCACATGTCTAACCATTTGCACTATCAGTACCCAAAGCTTTATACCCCCATTTTGTTGGTTTATTCATTATATATTGGTGAATGCCAGAACAGTGTTTAGATTTCACCATTCTTTCATCTATTGCGACCTGCAAGTATGGCTGGTACAGTGATTCAAATGATTTTGTTCTTCAGATAATCCAGGAATGAAGAAATTTTAGGCAACTTGTCATTTTTGTTTTTAGAGCATGGGTCGGCAGCATGAAGCATAAAACATGTTTGCACTTATACAACATTATATCCCCTCAAATTCCGATTGCAATAATTCATTCTTGCATCTTAGTTTTTTGGTTACCTATAAATTATGTATTCTGAACAAGTATTTAAACAAATGAAATAACTAGTACATGCATGTATTGTGAATGTATTAAATCAATCTCTGGATAAAATTGATTTAGAGTATAATCATTCAACTATCATCCTACTAGTACAGTCTTTCTCAGACAGAGTTAAAGACTTTGTAGTTAGTACCTTTAACTGTGCAATGTGCAAGACTAAAAACACTTAGTGTTTGTTTCTAATGTTGTATACCCCATTGGTGGTTGCTTGTTCCTGGGCCATTTTTTAAAATTTTGGCCTCTAGTGGTAGTGCTTACTCTGTCTTTATTCTTCATCTACTGAAAGTTTTTTTTTCCGAGGGTACAAGTAGCAGTTCTGTGCATTTTCAGCACATTGAAGAAAATAATCCTAACTTTTTAAAGTTGGTTGAAGTTTTCTGTGCCACAAGCTGGGGCCAACGATGAATCTGCAAAATGTAGAAACTGAGATACATAATCATTTAAAATTATTCTTGAGGTTTTCATTTCCTATGTATCTGAAGATCAGTTGTCTGCAATTTTTGGAACTACATATTTTAAGCCTGTGATAATGCACATTCCAAAGTTGTTCATCTCCTCTTTGCTAGCATCCCAATGGAAAGACTTTTACATTATGTTCTCTAACTTAATTTAATTATTGTCACCTTGCTACAGTAGGCTAGTAACTCTAGCTGGTACAGGAATAACAGCATGTTATCAAAAGACTGGTTTTGGTCAGTTTGGGACTGAAATAGTCATTTAAAAAATAAATTTACTTACAGTGTTTTACTTTTGACTGACTAACTTCTTTCAACTGATTAATTATTTCCATATTCTTTTTTGTTTTCTCCTCATTGCATAAAACATTAATTAATGCACTTTGGAGGTAAATGCTGATTTTTTGGTCTTTTCCCAGCAAGGTAGGGTGTGTTGCTATGGTCACAAGGGATAACTCAATACAGACCACTCCTTCAGCACACACTTAGATGTAATCTTTCTATCGCCGCAGGTTGAAGGTGTTGGCAGGAGAATGGAGTCTTCAGTTGCATCCAGCTTTTTTCTGAAAAAGGATTTATCTTGCTTCTTCTCGTCTGTTGTTTTAAGCTGAATATACTTAATGAAAAAAGTTGGTTAATAATACTCAAACACAAACCTTTGTTGGTTGATTTTTTTCGACTTGCACCTTGTTACCTTCTGGCTCATCCTCTGTGCATGCACAATATTATGTTGGTCAATCAGTGAAAATATAGGACAAGTATTGGACATTATTCAAGTGATTTAAATAATTACAAAAAAAAAGTACTGGAACAATATACATTATTGTAGTATGGCCTATAAAACTTAACTGTGCTGACAGTAATAGCTTTCAAAAAATATGTATATGAAGGGCTATATTTAATTTTACAATAAAAAGAAATATGCAAGTTATGTTAGAACACAAATGCATATTTCAATGAAATTAATGTTTTAGGAGTATGTATTATTGCACATAATATGCTTTGTTTGATTCCCTTAGTTCAATTCTCATATCTTACCAGTGCCAGACCTCACATAAACGGTATTCGAAGTACAGTCCCAATCAATTTAACTGCAGAACTTTGCAATTAGTCTTTGTCATAGTTAGCAAACAACTTTTGTTTGCTTTTCGCTTTTTTATTTCCCTTTTCTGGTTTTCCTGTTTTCACTTCTGATTAGGTGTACGTTATGCTTATGGATTTTTTTGCTTAATCTTTACTGTTAAGAACTTTCGTTAAGTGCAAAGAATAGCACCCTTTTTTAAGGGAACAAGTGTGATTGATCATATAGTCAAGGTTAAGGAGACAAAAAACGTTGCTGCTGTTCCTCTGCAGTGTATTAACCAAAATTGTATACAGTATGTTTGTGGCAACTTATTTCATTTGCAATATAGCAAACAGACTTGAAAGAGACTAAATGTATACTATTTTCAAGTATAAGATAACTGTAAAGTACAGTATTCAAAAAGTATTATGAAAAAATTCATTTCGTTTCTTCGAGAAGCTTTCTTTTAGTACAAATTTACGAAGTTTATCATATACAGATAACCATCCAGAAAAAGGTGAATTTTCACACAGATTCACAGAGCAAGTTTACCGTTCCTCAACTGTTGGATAATGTTAATATGAAACTGCTGACAAGTTGCTTTCATGGGAAATTGCAAGAAATGGCAAAAATTCATTTGAAATCTTGTAATTACTCCTATCGTCTTTTTTGCAGAGATTTGTTGTAGTACAAGTTTATGATTATCAAATACAGGTAACAAACCAGAAAAGACGAATTTTCAGATAGATCCACAGAGCAAGTTTACCTACCGTTTCTCACATGTTGGACCGCTGACCGGCTGCTTTCATGAGAAACTGCAAGAATTGGTAAAATGTTTTTTTGAACGAAAATTAGTTTGAATTTATAATTCTGTTGTATTTTATTTGTCCCTTGTTTAACTGGTTGTGTTAGAGGAGTATAAACAGGACTGGGTGGGCCGTAGGTCCGCCTCATCAAGCTTCAAGTAGGTCTCAGCAGGTTGCATGCTGACACTGAGGTCAAATCTGAGACATGAGGTCAAAAATGAAATTTCCTAAAGAAAATAAGTCAAGCTTGTTACCAGTTCTGGCTCTACATATCTCTACCAAATGTTTGCAGTTAGTCCATTCCTCTTTCCGTTTCAGTTTTGTCTAAAAAATTAGATATAAACCCTTAAACCCTTTCAATCTTGAGCAATTTTATCCTTTCTCTCTTTGCTTGTTTTTTGTGGATCGTCAAGAGTTCCGTTGTTGATTATAACCCCTAATGACCTTTTTCTCATCAACTCTTTAGTTCATTAATAATTTTTCCTGTTCGTTTTTCTTCAGTTCTAATTTCACCAGTTTTTGGGACAGTTCCTCAGTGTGATACTAACAAGATTGTTTGACTGCTCGTGCTATGGTTTCGCCATTTGAGGATTGCAGTCGTTTCTTCACGATGGTTCTTTTATTGTGAATGTTTCATTGCAGTGAAGGTTGCCATCCTCGCCCGGTGTCTCTTGATTGTTGCTTTATAATTATTTCTTTCAATCTTGTGGAGTGAAACCATTTGCTGTACAGTAAGCGGAGAATTTGTCTTAAGCTTTTGCAGCGGCTACGCACACACCAAATGTTCCTCAAATATTAATAAAACGTTTGTCCTAAATGAGATGTAAAGCAATCACTTAAATTATAATCATCAGACATCTTTATTTGAATATGCTGCCTTCTAATTCAGTTTTTTTGTATTTGTCCCTTGTTTAACTGGCTGTGTTAAAGGGAGTATAAGCAGGACTGGGTGGGCTGTAGGTGGGGCTCACCGGGCTATAAATTGGGCTTGGTAAGTCTCATGCTGGCACTGAGGTCAAATCTGAGACATGAGGTTCTACTGCTGCAAACCACTTGCTTGGCAGTTCTTGAATAGTTTGGACTAAATACTTATACTCTATGGTCTGGACAACCTCAGTTGCAGTCTGTAATTGGGCAGCCAAAGCGTCCAATCGGTCTAACATCTTTCAGTTGCGTTTGCATAGCATTGGCGACTTTGTAGACATTCAATCTTGTCTAAAGTTTCCAACTCTGTGTCATTCTGCTTGGCAGCTTGTTTCGTTAATTGTTTTTGTCGCCATGCCAAAGCATCACACTGATGAATAGTGAGTTAAGTTGGGCAGTTACAAATGCTGGATATATCAGAGCATCGTCGAGTGACGTTGGAAATTCCTCTGGTATTTTTGTGATGTTCTTTTCAATCTTCTTTAAATCATATCAGAGACTATTATCTATAAGAACTGATAGGTCTTGCCCTAAGCACCTGTTGTAATTTGGTCAAACGTCATTGGTGGGGAACTTGGATCAGCAAACCTACATAATTTATGAAATCAGAAACAAGTTATCTAACAATAATTTTGCGATCTTTAACAAATTCTATATATATTAAAAGAAAAAATTAAGGAACTGAAAATCTATATAAAAGCTGTATTGCAAATCATTTAAACGTTAATCACCGTTTATCTTTACTTGTATATGCTGCCGGTAATTATTTTTGCCCCTTGTGTAATTGGTTGTGTTAAGGGAGTATAAGCAGAACTGGGTGGGCTGTAGGTCGGGCTCACCGGGCCATAAGTTCTGAAACAAGAATTTTAATAATGATTTGCGATCTTAAACAAATTCAGAACGTAGTAAAAGAAAAAAATTAGAGAACTGAAAATCTGTATAACAGCTGTTCCGTATTAGTAGTAAAATCAGTAAATTTGACAATCACTTGATAAATAATGAAAATAATAGGGTTTATTATTTACACA
Source organism: Hydrozoanthus tunicans (assembly GCA_026413305.1). Taxonomy (NCBI): domain Eukaryota; kingdom Metazoa; phylum Cnidaria; class Anthozoa; order Zoantharia; family Hydrozoanthidae; genus Hydrozoanthus; species Hydrozoanthus tunicans. The sequence continues at coordinate 5,855 of JAOBAT010062874.1, read as the reverse complement.
TAATGAAATAATATGAGCAAAATTAACAATTATGTATCTATAATTTATCCATTCTTACATGTATTTAATAGTGTTTTTGTAAACACTTTTTGAGAGTAGCGATGGAACAACAATCGTCAAATAAATATGCTTGTCTCCTCCAAGAGCCTCAAGATGCTTTAGAGTGGTCAAACGTATCGCGAGACTCATGTAAACAGGTGCTATTTACGAGCATTCTGCAGTCAGCGCAAATCCAGCAGTTGTAGATTTTGACATCAGCTCCTTGGTCTACTTAGTACTGAACAGTCTCGGTGCATTGTGAGCTACAAACTATTATTTTCGTTTACTAGCACCAACCCTCTAAAAGTTAACAGTACAGCTGTGACATTAGAATTTATGAAGGAAACATAATTTGTTTCTCTGGCAGTTTTCCGCCAGCCTCCTCAAAGAGTTTCTTCATAGTCTCTTTACCGGATGTTGCACACTTTCCCTCTTCTAGCTTTTAAGACTGTCAACACTAAAACCACAGGCAGCGGTTTTCAAGAGTTGCGTCTTTTGGCTCAGAAAGTCTTGAAAGATATCCAATAATTGTTTTTTATTCGAATTCTAACATGCGCACTTGCAAGTACATAAGCACCTTTTTCTATTAAGTAATTAACAGTGTCAGTGTTTTGTGAGCTTCAAACTATTCTCTTATTAATGTAGCATCACTCTGTATAGGTTGATGGTACAGCCGTTAGGACTATCAACACTAAAATCACTGGCAACGGTTTTCAAAGGTTGCGTCTTTTGGCTCAGAATGTCTTGAAAGATATCAAATAATTGTTTTTTATTCCAAGTCTACCTTGCGCACTTGCATGGATATCAGCACCTTGGTTAATTAGGTACTGAATAGTGTCATCGTTTTATGAGCCTCAAACTATTCCTTTATTACTGTAGCATCACTCTGTATAAGTTGAAGGTACAGCCGTTAGGACTATCAACACTAAAACCACTGGCAGCGGTTTTCAAGTATGGCGTCTTTTGGCTCAGAATGTCTTGAAAGATGTCCAATATTTGTTTTTTATTCCAAGTCTAACTGCGCACTTGCATGGATATCAGCAACCCGGTTAATTAGGTACTGAATAGCGTCAGCGTTTTATGAGCCTCAAACTATTCTTTTATTACTGTAGCATCACTCTGTATAAGTTGAAGGTACAGCCGTTAGGACTATCAACACTAAAGCCACTGGCAGCAGTTTTCAATGGTTGCGTCTTTTGGCTCAGAATGTCTTGAAAGATGTCCAATAATTTTTTTTTATTCCAAGTTGAACTGCGCACTTGGATGATCATCAGCACCTTGGTTAATTAGGTACTGAATAGTGTCAGCGTTTTATGAGCTTCAAAGTATTCTTTTATTATTGTAGAATCACTCTGTATAAGTTGAAGGAACAGTCGTTAGGACTATGAACACTAAAAGCGATGGCAGCTGTTTTTAATGGTGGTGTCTTTTGGTTGAGAATGTCTTGAAAGATATCCAATAATTGTTTTTTTATTCCAAGTCTACCTTGCGCACTTGCAGGGTCATCAGCATCTTGGTTATATAGGTACTGAATAGTGTCAGCGTTTTATGATCTTCAAACTATTCTTTTATTACTATGAACACTAAGAGCGATGGCAGCGGGTTTCAATGGTGGCGTCTTTTGGTTGAGAATGTCTTGAAAGATATCCAATAATTGTTTTTTATTCCAAGTCTAACTGGGCACTTGCATGGCCATCAGCACCTTGGTTATATAGGTACTGAATAGTGTCGTCGTTTTATGAGCTTCAAACTATTCTTTTATTATTGTAGCATCGCTCTGTATAAGTTGATGGTACAGTCGTTAGGACTATGAACACTAAAAGCGATGGCGCACTTGCATGGTCATCAGCACCTTGGTTATATAGGTACTGAATAGTGTCAACATTTTATGAGCTTCAAACTTTTTTTATTATTGTAGCATCACTCTGTATAAGTTGATGGTACAGTCGTTAGGACTATGAACACTAAAACCACTGGCAGCGGTTTTCAATGGTGGCGTCATTTGGTTCAGAATTTTTTTGAAAGATGTCCAATAATTGTTTTTTATTCCAAGTCTAACTGCGCACCAGCATTGTGATCAGCACCTTGGTTAATTAGGTACTGAATAGTGTCAGCGTTTTATGAGCTTCAAACTATTCTTTTACTACTATGAACACTAAAAGCGATGGCAGCGGTTTTCAATGGTGGCGTCTTTTGGTTCAGAATGTCTTGAAAGATATCCAATAATTGTTTTTTATTCCAAGTCTAACTGCGCATTTGCATGGACATCACCACTCTGGTTAATTAGGTACTGATTAGTGTAAGCCTTTTATGAGCTTCAAACTATTATTTTATTACTGTAGCATCACTCTGTATAAGTTGATGGTAAAGTCGTTAGGACTATGAACACTAAAGCCACTGGCAGCGGTTTTCAATGGTTGCGTCTTTTGGCTCAGAATGTCTTGAAAGATATCCAAGAATTGTTTTTTATTCCGAGTCAAATTGTGCACTTGCATGGACATCAGCACCTTGGTTAATTAGAAACTGAATAGTGTCAGCGTTTTATGAGCTTCAAACTATTCTTTTATTACTATGAACACAAAGCAATGGCAGCGGTTTTCAATGGTGGCGTCTTTTGGTTGAGAATGTCTTGAAAGATATCCAATAATTGTTTTTTATTCCAAGTCTACCTTGCGCACTTGCATGGATATCTGCACCCTGGTTAATTAGGTACTGAATAGTGTCAGCGTTTTATGAGCTTCAAACTATTATTTTATTATTGTAGCTTCGCTCTGTATAAGTTGATGGTGCAGTTGTTAGGACTATCAACACGAAAACCACTGGCAGCGGTTTTCAAAGGTGGCGTCTTTTGGCTCAGAATGTCTTGAAATATATCCAATAATTGTTTTTTACTCGAAGTCTAACTGCGCACTTGCATGGACATCAGCACCCTGGTTAATTAGGTACTGAATAGTGTCAGCGTTTTATGAGCCTTTAACTATTCTTTTATTACTTTGAGCACTAAAAGCGATGGCAGTGGGTTTCAATGGTGGCGTCTTTTGGTTCAGAATGTTTTGAAAGATATCCCATATTTGTTTTTTATTCTGAGTCTAATTGTGCACTTGCATGGACATCAGCACCTTGGTTAATTAGAAACTGAATAGTGTCAGCGTTTTATGAGCTTCAAACTATCCTTTTACTACTATGAACACTAAAAGCGATGGCAGCGGTTTTCAATGGTGGCGTCTTTTGGTTCAGAATGTCTTGAAAGATATCCAATAATTGTTTTTTATTCCAAGTCTAACTGCGCATTTGCATGGACATCACCACCCTGGGTAATTAGGTACTGAATACTGTCAGCGCTTTATGAGCTTCAAACTATTATTTTATTACTGCAGCATCACTCTGTATAAGTTGAAGAAACAGCCGCTAGGACTATCAATACGAAAGCCACTGGCAGCGGTTTGCAATGGTGGCGTCTTTTGGCTCAGAATGTCTTGAAAGATGTCCAATAATTGTTTTATATTCCAAGTCTACCTTGCCCACTTGCATGGATATCTGCACCCTGGTTAATTAGGTACTGAATAGTGTCAGCGTTTTATGAGCTTCAAAGTATTCTTTTATTACTGCAGCATCACTCTGTATAAGTTGAAGGTACAGCCGTTAGGACTATCAACACTAAAGCCACTGGCAGCGGTTTTTAATGGTGGCGTCTTTTGGCTCAGAATGTCTTGAAAGATGTCCAATAATTGTTTTATATTCCAAGTCTAACTGCGCACTTGCATAGATATCAGCACCCTGGTTAATTAGGTACTGAGTAGTGTCAGCGTTTTATGAGATTCAGACTATTGAATATAAAGTATTTATAAATTATTTACATCACACGATGACTGAATTAATCCGTTGTTTATTGCAGAGGCAGAAGTCGGAGGTAGCGGCCATGTTGGTGGCTTAAAACACGAACTGACTCCAGGTTCAAAAACTGAAGCTCAGCCAGCTCGTAAGCGGCGATCAAGGGAAAAAAATCAAGCAAAATATATCTTGGTTTTAGTTCGCAAAAGCCCGAGCTAAAAGAGGAAGGTATAAATTCTAAGTGTGTATAAAGAGTTTAAATTTAAAATTTTAAGCTATCAGATATAGTTGTTTTATTCGCTCTAACAGCATTTGAAAATCTTTGGTTATGTCAATTATGTCAGTAATAATTGATATTTCTGCATTTTCAGTTCACCTCAACATCGACGGTGTTAAGGAAAGACATGGCATAAAAAAAGAAATTCTTCTCGATCACTTTGAAGAAGTTGAAGGATCGAAGTGCACACAAATGTCGGTTCTGGACTGTGTTAGTACCTGCTTAAACTCTAAAGAACTTTCCTCTCGCAGCATCGATAGTTGCTGCAACGACTGCCGAAATAACTTTTCAATACAGTAAGGTCTCACAGTTAACTATTATATTGTTTTGGCAATAGCCAATTTTTTAGGACAATTCATCCTTCTTTTAAGTTAAATTTGGGTCAGCTTCTATAAGATGCAAAAAAAAGAAAAAAACTCAGAGACATGACACGGAAACGCCAAAATGCCATAGTCACTTGAATTGTTAGCCTACCATCCAGAAGTTTTTGAGCTTTAACTCCAACAGTCAGATATATACTAGATCCCCGTTCATTCGCATCTCTGGTGTTTTCGAGTAGAATCTCCTTAACAACCAATTCGTGAGTTCAACAAACTGCTAGCTTCTCATTAAATCTGTCTTTGCCAGGGCCAAAGTGTTCAATTTTTTTCAAATCCCTTATTTGCAACATCTTTCCGTTTGGAGCCCCTGAATGTCAACATCAAAACTCGACCAGTAATCTTTTGCACTTTGTCCCTCATTTCAAGGAGACGTTTAACCATGTTAATGGCATCAACAGTCGTGTCTTTAGTAAATGTACATCTGGTGTCCAGGCAATTGTCGCAGTGTTTTTCACAAACAAAAGTTGCAGAATCATCAAAGTACCGTAATATTAGCTCTCTTCGACAGCTTGTTGATAGGCAGTACTCAACACTTGAGTTTAGAGCAGAGAGTTCGTTTAATTTCTTTGCAGGACCTTTTATATTGGCAATATGAGATAGGAACTTAGAACGATCTTCGCCTGCTCTGCCAGATTCCTGAAAGTACCCTTCCAAGTCTTGAGACAATGTGTAGTGTATTACAAACCGGCAGTCCTTTTTTGTCAATCCCCATACCAAATGCCACTGTGGCACAATAACCTTGATGCGGCCCTCTTTCCAACCTGCTTCAATTTTTTGTTTGTCAAATGGATCAAGACTAGGATAGTATGCTGCAGCAGACACACCGGCAGTGTTGAGATGATTTGCCATGTCCTTTGTTTCCCTAATTGCAGCACAATAGACAGTTGCACTCAGGTCGATGAATTTGTCCAAACTAAGTTTCACAATCACAGCACGAAATGACAAAATTACGCATTGCTTAAAGCTACGTAAATAGTTCCTAAAGTTATGGTTTAAAATCTTTATGCATCTTTAATTATGCGTAATTCCCATCTTTAAGCCAGCTTTACGCCGCAGCGTAAATATGCGTAATTGGACTCCAAAAATTTACGCATCTTTACGCTCTGTCGTAAATGCATTGAAAGTACTCCTTTAATTGGAACGTAAAGTGACCAAAATACGTTGAAAGAATTTCTTTAATTCGGGAACGTAAAGTGACCAAGTGCGTCGAAAGAATTTCTCTAATTCGGGAACGTAAAGTGACCAAGTGCGTTGAAAGAATTTCTTTAATTCGGGAACGTAAAGTGATCTAAATGTACTGAAAGAATTTCTATAATTTGAATGTAAAG
>JAOBAT010062873.1:0-48006 GCA_026413305.1 Hydrozoanthus tunicans | reverse complement strand
CATATTTGGTGAACTCCGAATATGAGCTGATAACCGAGATTGAATGAACCAATCAGAACGCGCGAATCGCAATATTCCAGATTGAAAATTTAATAATATAATTTTCTTAAAAAAAATAGAAGTCATAGTTTTATCATAGAGCTTTCCTTTTTAAGTAATTATTCCAAAAACACAAGTAACCCAACTGAAAAGACTGTGATGCACTTGATTTAGGTCTGAAACAATTTTTTGACAACTAAATTTTCCAGTATCTGGAAAATACAGTCTGGAGCTAATAAGTTCAGAGATATTGGACATGAAATTAGCAGTACTAACAGCTATGGATGAAAAGGTTTATTGTACAGGCTGTCATTAACTAAAATAGTATACTCCTTTGTTATTTTACATTTAAATAACACATAGATTCTAATTTGCTAAATGTTTGCATGTCAAAGGGCATATTTGCAAAAAATAGCAACAGCATTGATAATAACGACAAAAATAACTCTAATCTTACTATTAACGGTCTATTGACATTTCAACTATGTGGCTTTCTTATGTAAAACCAATTAAATATGCACTAATTCGCAACCATACTCTTATCGTAAAATATGCTTGTGTTCTTTTAAACGCCCTAGTTTGTATTTAGGAAACTAGACAAAGTGGCTTTCTTGCCCTTGTCCTGCATGGATGGAGACGCAAAAGAAAGAAGACCACACAAATGGCCATCTGAATCTTGGGCTTCACCCTTGCTTTATCCTAATTTGTACAGACATTAGAAGTTTTCCCGACATATTTTAGCAAAAAAAACAAAATAATGCTTGTAGGATAAAACTTAATAATTCTTGCTACACATTTAAAAAAATTGCGAAGCAAGCTAAACTAAAGGACTTGAAGAAATTATCATAAGCGCAATACAGTTAACAAGTTATTAGCAATAGAGTTCACAGCTTTGATTTGTTTTGTAAACCATTTTATATGTTACAATAGTTTGTAAACAAATAAAAAAAAAAGTAAACGCTACACGTTTTGAAAACTCTCTTTTTCTCGATTGGAGCTATTTTTAAAATGTCATGCAATAACATTCTCATTATATTATCACAATTGTTTTCAATGATAATAGACCTTTGTCATAACTGCACAAATTTGAATGTAGACCAAAGAATATAATCAACACCAGTTATGAAAAGGGTCTATGATAATAATGATAATAAGTAATAAGGGATAAGTTTACATAGAAAATAAATGGAAGAACAACAATTGTATTGCAACAATGGTGGGTGCAACTGTAGGGCAGGAGTCCTTTAATATCCAGTGATATTAGGATGAAAACATTTAGCAAGGGAAATCATGTTAAACAATATTCTTTTATTCTGAAAATCATTTCTGCTAAAATATCAAAATCAAAGTGAAAAACAAAGTGTTCATGTCAGTTCTTCAAATTTACCACTGCTTGACCACATACAGAGAAGAGAGATTTTAAATTCTGCCATCTGGTTCCCGAAAAGTTTCTGTTGGTAAATTGAGAATGTTTTTTAAAACTTTGAGAACACTTGATACAGCCCTGTATAGCTACAACCATGGTAAAAAACCACATGGACCTCTTTCAAAAATGGCCGTCAAACATGGTTAGGACCAGGAACAAGTGTATGAAAAATATTAATTAATGTGGTCACAAAGGTGTTATTAGTAAAACAAAGTATACTCTGCATAATCTTGTGCTTCAAAGTCACTTACTGGTTTAAGTTTCTCACCAAGCATCTCTAAGCACAGTGAGGGAATGATATAAAAGATCAAGCAGAGTACTGTAGACTTTGTTTATTAATACGGCCTTTATATAACATTATATAGCCTTAGTGCCCGTTTACTGGCTGTCTCCTTACCATGAGCACACAGAGCAATATTTTAGATTTTACAACATTAGTCAGATCCCACAATCACTATGCTTAAAATTTTGTATATATTAAGTGGTAATTTGGGCCTGTTTGTTAGTTATGCCGTGTTGATAAGGTCAAATAAGGCCAAAACAGCTGTCCACAGTTGCTAACACTCAGGCTCAAAAATATTTTTAAGGGTTCAGCACAGGCTTAGTTCTTCTGACCCGAGAGGATTCCAGATTTTGGCCTTTATAAAACCTCACTTATACGCACATATGGATGTTCCCAGCCCTAACCAGGTTTTACTGTCATACTTTTAAAGACACCTACTGAGCAAGTAACTGTAAAATCCTGTGTTAAAGCCAAGGGCTTTCATAGCTTCACAAGGGGTTTTCGATGGGATTATAAATAGGGGGTCTTGTATCCAGGTGAGCTTAAAAAGTATTTGAGACAAAACACTGCAGCTAACATACAGTAAGAGTTACATTTACTGTATAACACAAAATTCATTGTGCATTGCAATAAATGGATCATTCATTTCTAAGACATCTATTAAACACTAAATGCCTATAACTTTTAATTTAAAATGTTCATGTTCCACACAAAAGTAATGCATTTATACAGTAGATGGGCTTAAAAAGGGGGGCCTAGTATATCAAGGTGGAACTTATAGAGTAAAAGGGCATAAAAAGGGGGACCTAGTATATCAAGGTGGAACTTATACAGTAGGCGGGCTTATATCTGGAACAAAATCGCCAATGGCAAATGGGTTGGCTTACAATATCCATGGAACTTAAGGCTGGGAGCGAGAGGCTTTAACCTGGGATTTTACATTAACTAGCTATAGTGTCATCGTTTGAACAAAAAGTTCTTTCACTGCTGAATTTATGATGGTCAAACCTGCCCTTATTGATCATGAGCAATTTGGATTTACACATCAAACATACAGATAGTGCTAAGTAAACATAAAACAGCAAGGATCTTGCTACCTCAAATGTTTGACTTTAGGTTAATGAAAAACGATCCAAACTGAATAATTGACTTCATTTTCAGTCGCAAAAATATTTCATCCCACTGTTTTGAAAAATTTTGGTCCTGCAAGAGTTCGCTGGGAACTAATTCTGACCAAAACACATATTTTCAATTTAAAGATTCTAATTCAAGCTTGGAATACAAAAATATATAGTGCAATAGTAATGTTAACTATTGATTCAGAAATACTTACCAACACCCTGGTCTGCTCTGGTGTTAATACCTCACCCTCTTTGCACACCTGATAATCATCTCTTAATGTCACAACACCTTTCAAGAGAAAGAGGGAAAACTATGATTTACTTCACTTCACTCACAAATTCCAAGCAAAAAATCATTACCTTAGTTTCTGGACAACAACTTGAACCTCCCACATTTCTTACTTTATGACAAAGAGAAACTGAAAATACAACATACAAGTATTGCCAGCTCACCTTCAGAATCTAACAGATAACCTGCACCTAAAGATTATCCACACCTTCTCCAATACAAGGTAAAATTAACAGATAACCCATGGGTTAAAGTCAAGAAAATATGGTAAGTACAAGATAAAAGGATAACATAACAAAAATTAATGTTAATACCTACCTTAAGGATTAGGGGACTGGGTTGTTGGTCATCTCTGGAACAATAGTTTCAGATTTGCAATACAGTGCTCAGAACAGAATCTCAAAATGCTGTGTGTTAAGTACTTTCATGCTACTTATTGCAGTAAACAAGTAGAATGCTGCCTGCAAGCATGTTGTTGACAGTTTTGAAAGCCAGAGATGTCAAGCTTGATTATGAGAAATCAAACTTTGTTTAATCTGAAGCAAACAAGCAAAGGAATGCAAACATGATAGAATGCATCATTCAGATTTTACATAACAATATATGTGTGCTGCAGGTCATCATACAAAAGGGCCCGGACTTCCAAAAATCTGTCATTAATCATGCAAGCCGAGGAGTAAGCTTTTGTAAGGCAGCCCAAGTTGTGTAAAAACATCTGCAGACAAAATCTAACATCGTTTTGTCAGGTGAACAAGAAATTAACAAGTGATTGGAGGGCTATCAGTGTTGGTTCAAGCTATATATTGATCAATGATTATGAAAAGCTCTTACCAAATCAATTTTTATTACCTTTTTTAAGTTCTGTTGGCAATCCAAGCTGTCTCAGTTGTGGTTCCATCGAATGGGGGAACTGATTTAAAGGACCTTTTAAATGAATGGATAAAGCATAACATTTTAATAACAATTTAAAATCTGAATTTTAAAAGATGACTATATGTTTTCTAAAACAATTAAAAAGCATGCCACACCAGATTATAATTATGTGTTGCACAGTTTCCCAAGAATAGGTTCTTAACCAAAAAAATAGCACAAATTAGGTAAGTATATAATTTTATTATGAGCTTGGCTCAAGGCAATAAATTTGATTGGTTTAAAATAGTAGATGTGAGATGATATTTACCACAGAAATAGTAAAATAATAATGACACCGAAACAAAATGGCACATTGGGGTAAGTTGTTTCAATCCAATTCTGATCACAAGATTGAAAATGTTTGCTATAAAAACACAGGATATTTAAAAGAGCCTAAACAAATTCTCTGTTATATGGCATTTACGACACTTTGTAGTTGACAAACTGTCAAAACACAGTTGTTGTAATGTTACGCTTCCTAGGTACGAAGGTTAGTTGAAATTTTGCACCTTTAGGCATTTCGTTTACATGGAACCAGCTGAACTGTACAAATATTTAACCGGCAAGCTGTACAAACTTTCCTCTGGCAAATTTGAGGTCAATTTTTTGTCTGCTGTCATCATAAAGATAACTGGTACCGTGTAAACACTTCAACTGAGTAAATTATTGTGCAGTTAGAGGTTTAAGGATTGATCAGCATATGTTCACATGGTAAATGGCTCTAAGTATGATTTTAAATAGCCGGTCTCGTGTAAACAAAATATATTTTCAGGCAAAGAAAAGAGACGGTTCTGTGTAAACAGTATGCACTGTACTAGCTTTCGACCGGTTAAAAATTTAACCAGTACTGTATAAACGTAGCCTCAGTGGTAATTTTTCTCAAAAACTATCAGCTTTTCTTAAAAGGAAGTTTTCATTGTCATGATCAGTTGCCTCACTAGTATATGTATAGTAAAACACTTAATATTTTATTTCAGTTTCGATGCAATGTGGCTTTAACTAATATTTACCTCAAGCCTTAGAGACTCAGTAGATATTCTCATGACACTACCCACTTCAATTGAAACAGATAAAGTGTTAAATATCACTGCAGAATTGCATACAGACAGGGCTTCCTTTCACTTTAATAGGTATTTCGAAGGCTGTGGATTTAAGCTATACTTCTGGACCGTGATTTGTGGATTTACTTGGAGCATTGTTATAACACTGAAGAAATCATTATAATCTTAAATTCATTACAAATTAGTTTATTCCTAACATATTTCTACAGCCTAGCTCTGCCCTACTAAAGATCGGCACCACTACAGAACTTCTTAGTACCTGCATCTAGCGTAACATCACTGATGGCTTTATTTCCTGATCTAGCATAGTCCAATTCACTGTATTCTTTGCACCAACTGGGAAGAAAAAAAATAATTGCAATATACATTATATTCTTGACGGTCAGGAAGCCTTCTTTGTCAGGTCACTGACCCGAGAGCTGGTTATTTTATAATATTCAAATTCTAGTACTTCACTTACTTTGAAACTTCTTCTTTAGATTGGTTTGTAAAAAGTAGTCCACACTGTCCTCTTAAATACTAAAAAATAGAAAAAACAGTTACATGAGGGTAAATAATATTAATTAAGGGTTCATGCAATGACCTAAGTGCTGACTTGGGTCAAAAAATAAATCTGATTTTTTTCTGTTTTGTTTACATCAAATTGCTGAAAAAGTCTTGATAATATTATAAGCATGAAGTTATAATAATTTAGAACTCTTTGTACCTTTGAATGCCTGACCAAGGCAAAGGCAAGCTCGTTGTACAGTGTGGAAGTCATGCATGCACTATATATAGTACTTTTTACACTTACTATCTGCAGTGACCTCACCTTGCTAATTTTATGTAAGTTTTCTTTGTATTCTGTTTCTGAATCTTTTCCAAGGGCAACTGCGACTACTTTATTTTTTCCAAAAAAGAACCTGAAGAAAGAGATAAGTATGATTTCAAACACTTTGAACTTCTCTAAGACTGACCCAAAAAAATAATTAACAAGAGGCTACTGGTAACCTGTACTCGGGCCGTTATTTAATTCTTTGCAATAGAACAATTGATTTACAGAGCAAACAAAATCAAGTGAAGCCTCGTGCTTTTACATGCAGCCCGCTAACCACTGTGCAATGGCCACGCAAAACCGCATGCCAATTTTGCGAGCCCACGTTACCAACGTGACACATTGAAAAAAGGAACGGCCTTGAATTATTGACTTGGTGCCTTACAGCCCGAATATAATAATGAATTTAAGGGTAATAACATTACTACCTAATGTGTAAACTCTGTCATCTATGCTATTCACAGGAATGCATTTTATTTATATCCAACTCAAGTTATATTGATAATCCACAATAGCTTCTAAACTTTCTACATGAGCCACTTTATCAGTATCTTGTACTTCTCCTTTTATACAACTTATCCAAAATACTTACAGTTGATAATGAAAAAGTGGAAATTGGTCATGCACATCAAAGTGTTGATGAAAAGTAAAATTCTCATTAACTAGTAACTTGAAAAGTATGGGTTGTAACTGAGAGAGTTTAGTAACATATAATCATTTGGCATATTTAGGGCTAAAATAGTTACACTTGAAGGATATTTTGCTGGGTTCAAATGCTTCTTGTGCATTAAATCACCTGTTTAAAGTTAAATAATTGTTTCTTTACAATACAGTACATTAATTGGTGACTTTAACTAAAATAATCAACTTCTCTTTAATATCTAAAATAATCAACTCTCTTAAAATTCTAAAGTATACTAATTGAGATTGTTCTAGTTACCTGCTGTGTTTCCAAAGCTCTCGCACATCTTTGAGTTTGCTGTTTCTCATATTTTCCACAGAGAAGACAAATATGTGAGCATACTCATCCACACATGAATGAATCTAGAGTTAAACATTAAGGATGTCAATACCAACCTTTAGACTTTTGCATGGATAAAATATGGTAAAAAATATAAAAATTATCTATAAAAAAGTTTCACAGCTTTCTCACATTAAAATTTATAAAATGTACATAAATTTACATTTCACCTCTTGTTGAAGGCTTCATTCTGCGTGAAAACTATAAAACTTTTTTATAGATTTTACCTTTTTTATAATTAAAGATGTCATTTAGAAGAAAAAGCTACTTAAAATAGTTGTATAAAGTCGAGATGGTGTTCTGTATTAGGAAAATGCCCCTAATGAGAGTTGAATTTATGACTTTGTTCCTTGTTAGCCCAGTTTGTAAGGTTCCGGTCTGTCATGTTGGAGGCCTGGGTTCAATTACTGGAGCAGAACCTTCATTCAGGGTTTTAAAATAACTGGCTGAGGTTAAGGTGATGCCTTTGCACTAACATCTGCAAAATAGTAAGACCTTTGTATACTCTCAGATAAGGCCATTAAACTGTACGTTATAAATTGGTTGGCTTTTCTGACTGCCCCAGAGTAGCAAACTCTATAAACATCTGACTATTACCATTTCGAACAAGTCTGTATTTTTTATGTCAAAAATAAATTGTAAGAGTACCTCCTTAATGAGCTCGGATTTCAGTTCCATTCCCTTCTTTCTGGTTTTTGTCAGTGAGACTGCAAAAAAAGAGCACAGATTTGGTTGCCAACCATCGTAACGGTGTTATTGCCTGGAGAAATCAATCTAAACAAGCCTTACCAGAGTATCAGGCAGTAATGCAATCAGGTGATACAGATTTTCCTTAATATATCACATTAGCTTTTGAATTTGCTTCTCAACCAACTGTTCGTTCTTCAGACAACCTACTGCTGTAGTATAGCTTTATTAAATCATTAGCCTCTGACTCTGATATACCATGGCCAGTCGTCAAAGGGGGGTTACTTGCTAACCAACATCGTCAATGTATCTGGATAACACACTCTTATTTCTAAGCAAAGGAATTTAAACTTTAAAAATCTCGCTGAGCTAAAAAATGTTTGCTTTTAAAATCTAACACAAAATAATAACTCAACAGGACTGAAAATACAAAAGTTGTATTATGAAGTATCGCTTCCATTTTTTGCACAATACTCTGAGTTGGAAAAAAAATAACCCAAACTAAGCCCTACTGATATAAGAAAAATGTTCAAACTCTCTTACCAACTTTGTTACGCTTCGACTTCGGCATGGTTGTACGAAATCTATCGAGGTAAACACGAACAAATTAACCACAACAAACTCTGCCTCCGGCACGTGTTGTGAAATTAAGTCGTTTGGGTAAATCCACTGACCGGAAAATACAAAGGGCTCAGGACGACAATAGCGTCTCCCCAATTGAAACCCCCCTCTAAGCACATTGCACCACCACGTTCTGGCCTCTTTTCAATCGCCGCCATCATGAGGTTAGTAGGCGAGTTTGTGTTGTTTGTATCCCTCGCGATTTTTGCTTGTTTATGTGTAATTTTTAGTCCTGCCCTCCGTCCGCTATCAAGAATAATGTTAATTCCGTTTAGCAGAGAAATGTTTAAGGGTATATTTCGTCCAAAAGAGAGAATATGGGCATGTTTTTAGATGACTGTATACACGTGAAAATATGGTTTCCTACACTTCGTGCTGTGGAAGGAATTTATTGATCAGATGATTTTGTTTCGTCTATCGTGTCAATTGTGCTGGGTTTTCTGTACCTACAAGGATATGCTTTTAGTTTACAATCGTTTTGCCTGTGTGATAATTCGTCAAAGGAAGAAAAATAATTGAGTAAAATATTTGACTAGCTTCTTTCGGTATCCTTACCCTCCCCTCCCCCCTCAAAACTTTAGTTTACTGACTCATATACCTCATAAAGAAGAATTTATCTTTTGTTAGACAGAAAAATAAAATTTAAAGGCGTTTGTGGCAAAAGGCAATTGGCCTCAATGTTCAAAATTCAGTTGCTAGTCTTCAAAGTTCAGGCAGTGATGAATCTTTGATCACAGTTGTTCTAGGTGCTTGGTTGTTCAAAGACCGAATAGCTTTAGCCCGTTTAATCCATACTCATGTTTCTAACAATCTAAGAACTGACCTGGTTTGGAAAACTGTGGTTAACACGTTTATATTTGAAATTCTTAGTAGTGCTTTATAGAAGCAAAGCAAGGCTTTCATTGTAAAGATATTCGGTAGTATTTACCATATTAGTATTAACTGGCTTTTATAAACCAGCCCAGTATTCCAATTTAGTTTACTGACTGTTTCAAGATGATTGTTAGGTATGAGAGAAATTCCACATTGAGATGAACTTAGTATTCGTCTATCCAAACTTGTGTGTATTTGAAAATCTTGCTTTTTCACAGACATTTTTAGACTATATTCTTGGTGAGGTAACTCCCACACTGAAAGCCTTGCTGGGAGCTTTGTAGTCTAAATTTGTGTTACTGCAGAGTTAAAAGAATAGCTTTATCCCAGAAGAAACCTACATTTAATTTTAGTCTCCTGAATAACACTTTAGGTAATTAGTGTTAAACTAAAATTGAGCTCTCTTGGCTGAACTTGATTGAACAGAGTTAAGTAGTTTTGTTTGGTTATATCCAGTGTTCAAAGAAAGTTGTCCATTTGGTTTGATAAATCAAAACAAGATACATTTTGTTGAGAATATATCTGCAAGGCTTTTTATTTACAAATAATTTGGTTGTCTCTTAGCACCTTGCGTCTTCAGAAGCGGCTTGCCGCCAGTGTTCTCAAATGTGGCAAGAGAAAAATCTGGCTGGATCCAAACGAAACGAATGAGATAGCCAATGCTAATTCTCGTAAGTTCTTACCAACTTCTCATTTCTGAATTTATCAGGAGAAACTAGAAAATCCACAACCAGAAGTGTAATTAAGAATTTTGTTAAAAATTTAACAGGCCAAAACATTCGAAAACTTGTAAAAGATGGTCTGATCATTAAGAAGCCCCAGATCGTGCACAGCCGTGCCCGAGTTCGTAAGGCTGATGAGGCTCGAAGAAAAGGCCGACATAGGGGACACGGTAAAAGAAAAGGTACAGCAAATGCCCGTATGCCTCAAAAAACCATCTGGATTCGTCGTATGCGAGTATTAAGAAGAATGTTGAGGAAATATCGCGAGGCTAAAAAGATTGATAACCATATGTATCACAAACTCTATGTGAAGGCAAAGGGTAACGTGTTCAAAAACAAGCGTGTGCTTATGGAGTACATTCATAAGAAGAAGGCAGAGAAGGCACGATCCAAACTTCTCAGGTGGGTCAGAAATTTTATTCAGTTTTTGTGTGCTACATAGCCAAGCCTTGATAGTCATAAGTCCATTTTTAGTTTGTATTCAGTGCTCCAGTTTCCATCTGAAGCTTGGTGCCCAAGAAGTTGTGTTACATCATTACAGGCAATGCCATGTTGTGGTAGACTCATGAATCAAGAGTTCAAGCATCAACAACCAGAACAAGTACAGATTTGGCTTTCTTTCAAATTTGTACTTGTTTAGGTTATCTCAAATTATTAGATATACATTTTTTTTTCTTGCATTGGGTACAAGTTTAAAGATGTAGTAGTTTTGTTGCTGTTCTTAAAAAAAACCAACAACTCTTATTTTTTAATTTAGAGGAATATCTTTGATAAGCTTGTAATTACTGTACATGTATCTAAATTCCTTCAAAAGGTGTTTATCATAATGAAGTTCCTTACCTGGAAAGTATCTAACACAGAAAGTTGTTGTGGCCCAACAACTTTTCCAGCAACTTTCAACGAGAATTATGATTATTTCTCAACTACAAAATTTCCTTGTGGGACACACAGCATGCATGGGCATTACAACTTTCATCCAAAACTCCAACTCACTGTTGGTGCTTCAACTCTAGTGTAGAGAAATAAAGTCTTCCTATACTGTTAACACTCTAATATACCCCCATCCACTCTCCTTATCCTGATGTAAAATTGATTGAGCTAGAATACAGGGGTATATTGTGTCAAGAATATAGTTTGTCAGTGGTTTCATGTTTTAGTTTTTGAAAAGTGCTGGTTATCATGCCAGAGTTAACATGATTTACTTGTTGCTTCTAAGTTTGTTCAGCACCCTTACTTCATATTATGTTTGTCTTCCTTTGGCTATTGACAATTTTTGAATAAGCCCCCCTCCCCTCCTTATGAACCCGTCTCTCTATTAAGCCCTCCATCTGGAAGATCTAATCTAAATAAGCCCCTGTTTATGGTAATCTCATTTTCTCCATGGTAAATCTGTTATTGCACACTATTAAGCCGGCCAGTCCTTGTCATGGTTGGGGATTGGTGTGCAATGTGTGCATACATCAAAGCCAGCTAGAGTTTTCTGACTAATCAGCTGTACTTTTTGTACTGATGTTGTTTGGTCCTGGGCTCCTGCTACAGATAAAAAGAGATTTCTCTTCTTAAATTCTTTTTTCTAGCAGAGGTTTTGCTTTTTGTTATTTTAAGTGGAGAAGTTAAAACACTTAAGATTTATCCCCAAAACATTTTTAAAAGTTACACCTATTTCTTATCCCATGATGTATAAAAACAGTGTGTTGGCTATGCTGACCAACACTTACAATGCTGTTGAAATTAATATCCTGCTATCCAGGTATTCATATTTAACTTCATCCCTCTTTCCTCAAATTGAAAGTTTTTCTTTGTTTGTAAATTCTGATATTTCCAACAGTAACATTACAATAGGATGTGGGCATAAAAGTTTGCCCCATTTTTGCATGACATTAAATGGTACTGATTAAGTATTTACAATACAACAGTTGTCAAAGCTTTTTTCCAGCCAATACAGATGCATTGAAAAATATTTTTCATATTAATTTAGTAATGAAACATCTCAATTTTTTGTCTCTGATTTTATGCCTTTTATTTCTACAGTGACCAGGCTGAAGCTCGCCGTGCTAAGAACAAGGCCGCCAAACAGAGACGAGAGGAACGTCTTGAGCAGAAAAGGAAAGACATCATCAAAGCCATGGCCAAGGAAGAAGAGCAAGCAGCCAAGTAGACAGTGTTCATCCTGTCAATCTGCTGAATTAATTCCTTTAATAAAGTTTGTAAAATATACACATCTGGTTTTATTGTTCATTTTAAATCCTTTTCGAAATGACTATGGTAGTAATACAGTGTTCATACACCATCTCAGTGCAAAACCTGAGATTCCCTGAAATTTGGGGTTTTTCATTCAAAACTTGGGATGTCTTGAATAGGGTGTTTCTTAGAGGTTCAAAATTTGCAGCAATCCTCCAAAAAGTTAGCATTGTTTGATTGGTTTTCTGTTTTGGTGTTCAATTGTAATAAGACACATTTTGTTTGTAAGAGAGAAAAGTTTGTTGCAAATTACTTGTTTGTTGACAAGAACATGCAAAAATTTTGTTATCGATAACCACTTGTCAACAATCTCTTAGTGCCAAATGGAAGAGTTACCAAAGGAAGGAAGAACTGTGGACATTTGTGTGTGTGGGGAGATATTGTGTGATTTTTTCTTGATAACTATAAAATATTTAAAAACGCTCAAAACATGGAATTTTACCTGATCAAAGGAAAAGAATCTGAATGGTAGTAACTGGGAGTCTTCGTTCCATGCTGGTTAAGCTGCATAGTGTGTGAATGATGAAACAGCTGATGACATGGCAAAGTAACTTCTAACGGCTAATTTCAACCGTTTCAAATACAAACGCCAGACGTAACGTGGAAACCTTTTTCTCAATCACCAATCATAAAATAAGTCGATTCATTTATAACAATGAATGAAACCCCCCTTATAAAAAATTGTTATGTGAGTGCTTCGCGAAGTGTTTTTTGATTGCTCCGACGGAGTTCTTAGGAAGGTCTAAAACAGCGACGATTTCAAGAAACCTTTAGGCCCTACAAATGCGCAGTGGGGAGAGGGGGGGGGTTGTTTTCATCCACCCAGGAAAACTCGGAAATACATTTTTTCACGCTGCTTCTCAGTCGGCGAGCGAAAAAAATACAAAGGTTATTTTTTGTGATCACAGAGATCAGCGGTAACTTTGCGGTGCGAAAGGTGAAGTTTGCGCTTTTTTGCGTTGTTTTGATTCCATTTTTTTCACGTCAAACGTTATTAGTTTAAATGTTTGTGTAAGGCATCTCTTTCTGACGGTAGCTGATATGTGTGCGACATCGAAACACGACGAATTTGCATATAATAGAGCCGACTAATAAAAACACATTGTTTTTATTTAGATACGTCGCTAAAACGACTTTCTCGATGAATGCGAAAGTCGTTTTAAGCCGGTTTCCATGTAGTCGCAGCAGTGGCAGGAGTCGCGAACAAAGTTCTTCGACGACTTGCTACTGCTGCGACTTTATGGAAACCGATGGCTACCGCGACTGCTGCAATTGTTGAGTCGCAGGAATCGCCCGTGTTCTATCTCTGCGACTGCTGCAACACAAAATTTTAATGGAAACCTGGGACGAAAGTTTGGTTGCGACTCCTGCAACAAAATGTATCCCAGAAACCATCGCAGTAGTTTGTTTGTTTACCAAGGGTTGGACCATTCGCTCACGACAGCTGCGATTTTATGGAAACCGGTGAGTCGCCAGCAGTCGCGGCACACGCAAAAACTTTCTCTTCACGACCGCTGCAACTCCTGCAACTATATGGAAACCGGGCTTTAGCGACGTATTAAGATAATAACAATGTGTTTTTATGAGTCGGCTCTAATATATGCAAATTCGTCAAGTGTTTCGATGTCGCACACACATCAGCTACCGTCAGGAGGAGACGCCTTGTAATGTGGCTGTTGACTTCTTTATCCGGTCGATTGATAAGTCGCCCAACGTTATCAAGGCAACCGCCCAATGATTTAAGCTTCGTGGTAAATGATTAAAATATAACTTAACATTTCGTATGTCTTACTCTAGTACGTCGCTAAGACAATGACGCCTTGATGAATACTTTCATTTACAATGAAATTAGTGACTCTACCTCGTTTTCGTCGTATAACCCAGTAAAGAACTACAAAAGAAATGAAAGCAAATGGTTTGAGCCTGCAACATCTCACTTTCTATCAGTAGAAATGGCTGGTTGAAAGCGTGTAGGCATTAGGTCTTGGATTTCGACGGAGCACATACTGATTCCTCGAGGTCCCAGTGAATATAAAATGAAGTTTGATTTATTTTGTTAGGATAGAGGTTCAACAATACGAAATGTGTGAAGTATCTATTAAACCCCCTATGAACAAAATTTCGATTTCGTTTTTGCCAGGAACAGTTACAAAAAAGTGCGTTCCATTATCCTGTATCAAGGCATTAGGGAAGAAGTCAAAACAATGGTATTTTTAAGGAACCCAATTTTGTCGGGGGAGGTGGCTGGTGGCGGTACATACCCCCTATCCCACCCCTCCCCACTTTTTCAGAGCTCAATTTCTCAAAACCTGGTTTAGGAGTCAATGGTTTTTGTTGTATTATGGACTCCTCTCTCCACAAAGAAGGCGTTGGTGCAATCACTTTATCAATATCTGTTTCATCGAACATGATATTTGCTCCTGAAATTCAGCATTTTTGAAAAAAGATGGTGGGTGGCGGCACATAATACCCCACCCCCTAAATTGGGTTCCTAGGAAGTACCATTGTTTTGACCTTTTCCCTTAGGGCCTAGGGTCGGCCTGTTAACATCCGTTCCCACCCCTCCCTCCTGCAGGAAAAATCGCTCCAAGAATTTTTCCCGCAGGGGGAGGGATGGGAATGGATGATAGGGCGGTCCTGTTTATATCTATACGCGTTCGATTGCACGGCCAATGAAGTAGAAATACACGCCACGGTATCAGTTAAACTTTTAATCGGTCGAAAACTTGCACACTGACATACTGTGAAACCGTCTCTTTTTTGCACGAAAATATCTTTTGTTTTAATACACGAGACTTTGAGGTCGTACTTAAAAGGCCTGTTCACACTAGGGACGCAAGCGCAAGGACATTCACTATTGCAAATTTGTGAAGCAAGCAAAACGAAAGCGCAAGGGGTGCGCAACGGAAAAAAATCTAGTCTCTGGTGTGAACTCGGCCGCTAGGGCGCCCACGGTTATTTGTCAGTCATTTACCACGTGAAAATAAGCAGATCAAGCTTCTAACCGCGCAATAATTTACCCTGGGTTGAAGAATACCGATCATATTTTTGACGGCAACGCACGAAAATTTGTACGGCCAGCCGGTCAAATTTTTGTATGGTTCAACTGGTTCCGTGTAAACAATTCGCCTAGACGCTGATTTTCGACTGGTTAATTTTACCGTGTTTCCTGCCTTCGTGTCGGTTTTCAAGGCCCAAAGAAAAAATATAATACTTTTAAAGCCGTTGAGAAAAAGCTCACAAGCTTTCTCTTTCCGATTGACAAGCTAAACACCACAGCAAGCAGTTTGAGAAAAAGCCGACAGAATTATACGCGACCCTTGAGAATTGTTGAAAACAAAAGGAAACAGTAAAAAAGACAAAAGGCAATTATTCTGACACAGTGTAAACTAATGTTAATATATATGAGTCAATGAAAATAATATTGAATACCGGCAGTAGGAACCCACAAATCAACTAAACAATGTCCCGAATTAGTTTTGTCAAATAAGCGACACTAAACTAAAGAACAAAGGAATATGTTACAATAGGTTGCAGTGGAGTCTACTAACATGCGTCACTAACGCTGACAGTTGTTTGGAACCGCTTCAAGAAGCTTTGACGGCGTGCTTGGCGTAGCAGGTACGTTTAATTTGCTGTGTTTTCTTCCTTTTCGTGCTTTTAATTTTGCTCGATAGGTCATTTAGTGTAAATAAGATTTAATTTAAACACTTGGTTCAACTGAAGAATACGAGTTCAAACTGCGAGCTGCACGAGTCAGCTGCATGTCGATCCACTGAGATTATCATGAAAAATATTTCAAACTTTCGGACAAGTTAAAAACTGCCTCAAACCGCCGACTTTTTTCTAAATCGAAATCACAGATATGAGACAAACGAAAATTGCGAGCACAGAGACCCGAGCTCGAAATCATCGAAGATAATTATTTTTCAGTGTTCATCGGAACCGAGATCTAACGACTCAATATCACTAAGACAACCTCAAGTTATTTGTTTCGGCCTTAATTCCGGGCGGGACTCCTAAACTCGCGTCTTCGGCAAAAAGAAATTTTCAATGTCCCCTCGACAAATATATATCCGTGGAAAATGGAAGAGCTATAGGGTTTAATGGGTGTTCGAAAATCTGCGAGTCGGTCTATCGACATACACATGATTTTGATTAATTTAATGAAACAGGTTATAAAAGAACTATTTTCATAAATCTCTGCAAACTGACAAGCTAGAACAATGTAATTAAATTTTATAAAATTTTATGTATATATTTAACTTTTTCCATTTCTAAATAACCATACCCTCTACTCCCTCTCACACACTTTCACTCTGACGAAGGACTACACAGTCCATAACGTCATAACCAACCAGTATATACTACACGCTTTTTTTATAACAACCAGTAATTGTTCTTAACTTTTTGGCGATTTGAGCCTCAAATTATTCTTAATTTGTTCTTATTTCTATGTGTGGTTTAAATCTAAAAAAAAGGCTAAGGTACTGCAATACATTTACTCTAGACATTGTATTAATTAACTGTAACAGCGTTATTAAAATGAAGTATTTTGTTATTTTGCGTTGATCATTCTTTTACTACGAAAGCTTGCCTATTTCCTTATGAAGATACAGTATGCTGTATGCATGTTAACAACGATTATAAGGAACAACCTTCAGGGTAGTGTTTAATTTGAAGCAATGATAATGGTTAAAAAAAAGACAAATTGCGAATCATTTTTTGTAAAGCTAAGCCCCGAGCCTCAGCTTGTTCTTAAATTGTTCTTAAATTTTGGCTAACCTGAGCCTCGTTGTTCTTATAATAAAGTTGTTCATATAAAAAAAGCGTGTAATGCTACAACCTAATTAGTTAACTTACTGTCTATCTGCCGATGTTTTAAACAAAAAAACTGGCAAATTATTCAGACACTTGTTTTTATCAAGTTACAGAGGCAGAAGTTAATGATTTAATTATAACCTTTAGTTTCTACTAAAATAATTAGACTACTCGATAACTTGGCGCTTATTAACGCCCCGCTGCCCACTGATTCATTGAGAATTCCACCTCTAACTGTTGAGTACCCGTACTTACAAACTGTTTCTATAGCAACACAGACGTAGCATCTCAACTTTAACGCAACTGTGTTGGCAAAAAGTCGGGCAGTTCCGCCAACAAAACGTAGCAAGTGTCACATCCAACGTAAACAAGTTTAAGTTCAGACTACACTTGAACGGAGTTTATCTAGCATTGAGTGCTTAAAACAGAAATAGGTGCGAACTATAATTATCAAAAACAAAAGATGTTACTGGATGGCAGGATTATCTGCACGGTTGTTCTTGTATGAGGCACTGTATTTGTTTTTGTTTCTTAATTGTTTCATTAAAATTAGTTTCACTACTCTCAGGTAGTTGGAGAACACCGTTTTGTAACCCAGTAATTTCTCATAGTCTCCAAGGGCCTACGGTTTGACATCCTTACCCGAAAAAATGCAATTAACATCAGTGAATCAATTGAAGATGTCTGACCAAATGCAGCATGTTCTAGCTTCTCAATTATTTTGAATTAAAGATTTGAGTAAAGATCCAGCCAGGAAAATCAAACCCTTGCCTCCAGGCCACACGGCAGACTAGTGCCTTACCAACTGAACTAACCAGATAACAGCATGACAAACCCTCGTTAAAATTATCTTCCTTTGGGGTACGGTAGTAATTGACTCCCACTTAGTCTTTAGAACTTAGCTGTGTTGGAGAGAGAGTGCTCTGGGGCTGTTATTTTCAAACACTTTAAAGTTATTTTCACTTTTATATCACACTTAAATTAAAATTTCTTGGAATTAACTGTTTGGTTCAAAGACTTGGTACATCAGAACAGAAGTCACTGCAGGGGCTGTAGTGCATTTTTGGGCTGTAGTGGAGAATGTATTCACCAGCCTTGAGTTGTTTCCACTCATCTGAGCCATCGCAACAGTCACAGATCCCATCATTCACTCGTGAGGATGAGAGATATTTCTTTTGAGCTGAACAGTAGAATCTGCAAATAGATGAAAAAATGATTCTCGAAGCACAACTTAAACTTAATAAAAGAATTTTACTGTTTAATCTTTGAAATGCATGTAGATCTCAACTATTTGAAGTGACTCCATCAAAGCCACGGCATTTACAGAGTTTTCATTTTCTTCTTTTTTAATTAATAATACTGATCAGGGTTCTCAGTAGAAGCCGGCAACTGGCAGAATTCTGCCGGCTGTTTGGACAAAGGTAGCCGCCTGTAGTGGCTGTAAAATTTCTCTTTGACTTAAAAAAAATGTGCACGTAAAAAAAATATCAAAAATGTAGCCGCCTGTTGATACATTTCGGCCACCTATTGAAATTTCTAGTGAGAACCCTGCTGATCACATAAATTTGCTCCTTTGTCAATTTGCTCGTTATTTTTTTGTTAACTCTGATTCGATGTTGTAGTTATACTCCTTTATTGATTGTCTTTATTTTCAAT
The DNA here is from genome assembly GCA_026413305.1 of Hydrozoanthus tunicans. Lineage (NCBI taxonomy): Eukaryota > Metazoa > Cnidaria > Anthozoa > Zoantharia > Hydrozoanthidae > Hydrozoanthus > Hydrozoanthus tunicans. Next base: position 29,419 of record JAOBAT010062873.1, on the reverse strand, counting down.
TTCATTTAAATTCAATTTTTGAACCCGACAATGTCATATCACATGCCACAATAAAACATTATTAACTTGTATATTTTAAATATCATTCATATGCATAGTAAAAGTCCATTTAATTTTATCTGACTGTGATATTGAAATAGGTGTTTGGAATTTTCCTTCTTTTTCCTTCAGTAGATGTTGGTTAGTTATCAACCTCTTTTTGATTTCTTTTTTCATGGTTGTATCATGCTGTACCACTTAAGTCTCATACTTTGTCATATCCAACTTATTTTTTCATTATTTTTTATGGAAAAACAGTTTACTGGTTAAAAACCTAAAAGGAAAAAAAGGTTGAATCTTAGCAGAATTTACCAACACAATATATTGGAGACCTAGGCTGAAAGGGTAAAACATAATTTCACTTTTGGCTTGCCTGCATAGCTAGCAAGCATGCATTTGGGTATTTTTTATTTTGGCCTCTCAAAAAATTGGGGCAAGAGCAAAAAAAACAAAAGGAAGGGAGGGGCGCTCCTTTTGTTCAAATTTTTTTAGTGGCTAAAAAAGAAAAAATTCCCAAAGCCCAATGGAACACATGCTATCACAGGCTAGCGTTTGGCTTACATACTTTGTATTCGGACAAGCACTTGTACCAGGCTCATCACTCCCATCATGACAGTCACAGTAATCATCATTGACAGACATCATGCCAATTTGTTGACTTCCATCAATACATGTAAACATCCCATGTGAATCTGGCTTGTAGAATTTCATATCTGATGGTGCAACTCCAGCAATGGCTATAGATAAAAAAAGCAAGTTGCAGTAAATCAACATCTAGAGATTTCTCCAGAGTTTGACCTTGTCAAATTCCTTTTAATTTCTTTTAACCTGTTCTGATAATTTCAAAGCGTGCCAAACTACAATTATTTTCACAACAAATGTTGCAAAATCATTTATTTCAAAACAGTCTATGTTCACAATAGCTTCGTCAAGTAATCAGCTACTAACAACTATATTGTCTAAAAGCACTCAGGCCCGTAGGGACAAGGGGGAGGGGGGGGAAGGGAGTAAAGGTCAACTTTTTTGCTGACCTTGACTACTTGAAAAAGCAGCATCATCCCTTATGGTTTATAAATTTATTTTGAAGTTCAAATGTTTCAATAATAACTAGGATTTTAAAGTGGTGTTTGCTTGCCTTTTTAACTTTTTGGTCTCAGGAACCTAACTTTCAAAATTTTTTTGAGGATGCCCAGGCTAAATCCTGCTGGGAGTCCATGCTAATTGTACCCTCCCACAAAAAGTTCTGGCTACAGGCCATGAATCTACTCACAACTAGACGTTATCTTAGTTGATCATTGATACCAAGTGAGCTATCATTTTATGTAAAAAAAATATCTCTAGGGCCATAGTGGGAGAGTTTGGTATTTCACCTAAAACAGAAACTTTGTGGTAACTGATAGCAAAGGCTTTACTGTGAAACCTCAGACCAAGGACTTTGTTTATGGACAAAACATAACAAGGTTCACACCATCCATACAAGACTGACTGAGGTGTGAGCAAATGAGGTTATTAATTCATGTTTTTTTATTCAGTCAGAAATTATAAAAAATGACAGCAAAATATAATAGTGTGGGGAAAAATATAAAAATAAGCCCGTTGGTGCCCTGCACTCTCTGAAGCCAATCAGACCGCAGGTTTCTGTCTAGCCATGTAAATTTTGTTACATATTTCTGAAACTAACAAGATCTCCATCAAGACCGATTTAAAGAGTACGTTAAATGCAGAGACCTTATTTATACACATAATACTTTGGCATGTTGAATGAAGCCTTACAACTAACCTTTCTTTGCCTTTAAGAAATGAAACCCATTATCTTGTTTTGCGGAAGCTGCCATTGTATCAATTTTGGTAAGATCTTCGTTTAACTTTGTCACGTCATGTCTTCGTTCTATATGGGTCTCTTCAATTTTCTTTTCTATCGCTACACGCTCTGACTGCAATAAAGCGTACAACCTCCACATCGAGATCACAAACAAAATAATAATCAGTGTAAAAACTGCAAATAAACGTTTTCGTCTGCCCATATTTTATAAGTCAATAAGTGGTACATATATCACGTATTTCGCACGCATGCCTTTTCTTCTATCAAATGCGTTGTCTGGTGAAGCAATCACACCTTGTATAGCTGGTTAGACGTGAATTAAGTTAATATCAAGCGAGCTCCAAGCGGTTTGGTTTCACTTTTGGTTTGTAAATTTGCCGTCGAATAATTCATTTAAATACCTTTTTAAAAGTATCGGCAAACATTACTTTCATGTCAACGTCGAGTAATAATCATGTGCGTTGCCGTTGAAAAACCGGACGTAAGTCCTATCTTTTCGGGAAATTTATACATTTAAAGCAGGCAAGTGTTGCTCTAATAACCATCTCTAGTAACCATTTCTTAAACACAGCCAAAATCAACGGTAATCACTTTTAAAATTCAACAGCAAGCATTGACTTGGGAGTAGGGCCGTAGAGCGCCATTCCCCTCAATCTTACAAGACCGCTGACACCTCTGAGCCGCATCACTACATTTTTGCTCTCCTCTTGAGTGGAAAATAAACGACTATTTTTTCACTCAAGAAAAATTACTTTAAAAGTTGAATCTTTTCTTTTCCTTATTTAAAAACTGACTTGATAAGTTTTTAAAGCTATTCATCTCAGTCAATCAAAAACTTTTACAATAAAATTGTTTTGAACTAAACTGAAACAAAAACAAACTATTTAGCTAGCTTTGTCCGGGCAGGGGGGACATCTAATTTTTTTATTTTTGTTCACATTCAACAATACTTAATATCTAGAGATAATAAGCAATCATTGCCGAAAGTAATGAAATTGACTCATAAAATATCAAGTTGTAATGATTGATCAGTGTTCTGACGAAGCGCCTTATGTGCGGCTCTCAAATGCCACTCTAGTGCAGTAATACGAATCCGCTCCCCTCCGTCATTACGATATGTGCCGGACAGAGTAGGCCCTGTTGGCTAAGTCACAAAAAACATTTTTGTATAATAAACAACATTCGGTCTTTGGCCAAAAAAAGAAGTGTAAACATGTATGTAAGATACACGTTATAATCACAAGTCAAGCAATTAATTGGATTGAACAACAGAAAAACTATAGGACGGTCGAAGCGGGGTTCAGTTTGCGACTGAGTGCCAAGTGCTATGCTAATTGCCCTAACTGTATTAACGTTTAATGCATAGCAGTCAGGAGCTTTGTTCGTGACCATATGCAGGATTACTTCTAAACTTATTACAGTATTTAATACCATATTCTATAGTTAGCCTGTTTCCCTCATCTATGAACTTGGTCTCTTTGGCCTTTGAAAGTCGCCTTGTGATCTTTTTGTCCTTGAAACGGCCATTGGTTTTGCAAGGCCAGAATACCGCGAATAACATAAAGTATAAGCAGTCCTTCAAAATCTTAACTGATCGATCAGAATCGAAAAAACCAGCGGCAGCTCTAAAATCTTTTAGCAATACTGGCAAACTGTACAAAACTTCGTTAAGGATTAGCAGCTCAGTTTAACACACGCAAAGGCCAAGTCGAATGTCGGCTGTATATAAGTTAATCGCCAGCAAAATCCTGATCGAAAATCAAAGATGTCTGTACGTAAGATCAGTCATTATTTCTTTCAAAAATAAAAATTGGCAACAACGAGATAATGAGCTCTAATGGCGTTGTCGGGCCCTTAAAGCAACCATTTCTGGAATTTTAAGAATCCTTTGCGGCACAAACTCAATTGACGACGGAAGTAAGCCAAACGCACATCCATGACGCCTACGTTCGTCGGTATACGTCACCATAATTGCGTTAAGCCGGACAACTCCTGTTTCGTAACATTAATATGGCTTTGCCTCGATGATATTTCTGTTTACTTGCTTTCGTCGTTTGCGTCCAAACTTTTTTGTTTAAGAAAATTTTAAAAAAAAACTTTCTTAAATTCCGAAAATAAAATTAACACAGAACCAACTTATAAAGAATGATAGAAAGCCGTGATCACAGAGATAAGGTACATTTTATGTTATCTATAGAGTTCAGGACAGATTTTGTTTTTGTTGGTTTTATAATCTACTTACTAACTTATTATTGCCTTGATCTGTATTAAACTAGCTTTACTGATTTAATAGCTGTGTATCATGGCACGGAATTAAAGTTTTATCGGTATTGCGTAAGGCACACGACCGCTAAACTAGTACCTTTTAGGATATGAAACCAGCCTCTCTGTTAATTTATGCGTACTTTTTGGGTCATCTTCAAATCCGTCCGCCGAGCATCCCTCGGCCACTTCTCAAGGGGTCCCCCCCCCTCCCCCCCGGGCCAAAACTCCAGCATTTTTTAAAATATTTCTCGACCAGAGAAAAAGTATCAATCAAAGCAACAAGCTAAGAGTTTATCGAAAATTTTAAAAAAATATATGAAAATGAAGGCTATTTAGACGAAAATACCAGCGTTAAACATAGAACTAACCGTAACAACTGACTAAGAATTGGTAATTCGATTCCTTAGAAATGGAAAAGGGGAGGCATCAAACAAAGAGATCGAGTATGCCAAACCTGCAAATTTGAGGCTGAAGATGAGGCACATTTCTTATTACGATGCCAAACATACCAAAATATACGAGAGACTTTGTTCGCGAAAATGAAGTCGAAAGATAATTTCGAGACAAATATGTTACCCCGAGACATGCTCTTCCTCAAAATTTCTAACCCAGCCAGGAAAAGCATGAGAGAAATAGCAAAATTCGTAACAGATTTTTTTGACAAACGAACACAACTGTTTCTGCTCGAAGGCTAAAGAATTAATTGTAGAAATTGAGTGTTATTAGGATGATTACCGATGTACCTAGCAGTACACGGACCTAATAAAGATCTTGTCTTCTAATGCGATGAAAATCTACCTAGCTGGCTCGACGAAGACGTCACGCCATCAGTTAAACACCTTTCAGAGCGCTTCCCCGCCCGACAAAGTCAGAGAGGATAAACCAAGAATCTGCTCTTTAAAAGACTAAATAAGATAAATGTATCTTTTTATCTAGTTTGTACACATACCTTACTCTTAGTCAATTACTGATCAATTAATTTAACTACAGAAACGTTAACACTGCACTGATTCGTGCCCGGGGGTAACTCCTTACACGGGCTGTATATATAGGTATGCGCGGCCCCAAATGGCACAGTTTTCAGCCGTTTTGGTTATAAATAGGGTATCGATTTTGGCCATTAAATTTGCCACCGTTTTTGGTCATAAATAAGATGTCGGTTTTTGCACCCTTGCGGTCTTGAATTTGCTGTTTTAGTAGATGCCACTTAAAAATGCCCCACTCAGGTCATAAATAGGGTAGGGAAAATCACAGATTTTGGTCATAAATAGGGAAGCGGGCCGCACACCCCTACCCCCCCCCCCCAATCGGGATTCGTGTAACTCAGAGAGTCTGACACATCGATATATGATGAACAATTTGTTTACTTTCCGATTTTTCTTTTAATTTTGTAACTTGCGAGATATTTCATAAAAAATTACAGTTCTGGTGTATCATTTGAATCTAATTCAATATTTGATTTTGCGGACGGTTCGCGTACAACTCCTTTATAAACCTTAAAAGTTCCAGGCAGTACAAAAATGCGTTTCACAAATTCTAGTAGAGTACCCTTGAAAAAAATCATAAAAGCTGATTTTTCTTGTAAACCGATTTAGCTTGGGTCGTGTTCTATAAAGCTAAGAGAAGATTGTTTCTTTCCGAAAGTTTTAGAAAATTTATAAATGGTTAGGTACGGCTCTAAACCAAATAGATTATTTCTACGACAAATTAACAAAAAAAGGCTGTAAGTATCCCGCATTCAATGTACTATACTTGTTATCATTCTCGTTTAATCTTAGAACAAAGCCGTTTTTTTCTTTCGAAACTGACATTATTAAGCCCCATAACGAAAATAATAAAAATTCTTCGACTAATCCAGCAGACAAAACATAATTTAACCGCGAAAGCTTACTATAAAACATCTTTCGAATTATGCACACCCATTATTTATTTTAGAAGGTTTACAAGTGAATTAACATTCATTTGCTTTTGTGCTAATTTTGAATTTCGATAAATTGTTAATCTTTGTACACAAAGAGATACGGTTTTTAACTGTCATGCATTAACTGTTAATTTATGCAAGTACCATATAAGGGAATAAACTAAAAATAAACGGTCGTTGCCAGCCCATGTCACATGATCCGACCAAAAACAAGCTGCAACTTTTAACAAGATCGTTTTGTCTTGGCCAGAAATTCGGAGTGGTCTATAACGTAAGACCTGGTAGTTTCAAAAAAATACTGAAAAGTTGTTTGTCGATCATTGATCAGCCCTTACTGGGCTTACGGTTTAGTTTGTTTGTAGTCGTTTTTAGTTCGCTTTTGGCTCGATATCGTCGAGAGAATTTGGGAAGTGAGTTCACTCTCTCACCGTAATTCTTTCACTCACGTCTGTTAGATTTGTCGACGATTGAAGAAGACTTCCCATCGTAAAGCTGTTTGACATACGTTTCTTAAAATTGGTACCCGAAAGATTTCCATGGTAGTGGTTTTTCGTGGTTTATTTCCGTTCATAAATCTGTTTGAAGAGTTAGTGGTTGGGTGAAACGACAAATTGATTCTGGTACATTCTGGATGTCTAGTCGTTTACTTCAAACCAACCGTATATCCGATATTTATTTCTGGATTTGCTGAGCTGTATATGAGTATTGACTCTCAAACACTGTCAGGCCGTATAAAGGTTTGTAATACATCATCTTGATTTGATTTATAGGTATATTGATAACCAGGTTTGTAAGATAGTTTTGTGAAAGTTGGTTCTTTTTTAATGTTGTGCGTCGAAGAAGAAGTTCAGCCCGTGCATCTACGTTCGATTAAGGCGAAAATCTCATGTAAAACATAAAATTTTCATTAAAGCCGTTTCTTTTAAGATGCTCAGTTAGCCGACGACGTTTAATGCTGCATTCATTCTTAAGAAGAAAGGTAGAATAATGTTTTAACCTCTTCATACGAGATTTTTTACCTTCTGGTTATCGTTAGAAATAACGCGACGAGTTTGTCAAACAGTACGTGGTAATTAGTTTGCTTTAGAATCGAGATTAATTTTGTTCAGACATAAAGGTGAAAACATTTCCCCTATACTTGGTTTTTCTTTGATTGCTTCGTTTCAATATTTTTACGACCAGAAAACAGAAAAGTCTTTGTCGTATTTGACGTGAAATAGTTCATACGGCAAATTGTGTTTAGACTTAATTTAGTATTGACGATCAAACTCCATTTTTCTCACAAAATCGAGTGGGCTGAAAATTCAATTATTATTGTTCTTGTTCTGTTTCGCAGTTTAGTTTGATTTGCAATGACGGCAGGAACGGGAAAAGAAACAAAAGCAGGCACAAGCTCTTCAACTTCTAGCCCCAAAGGGAGGAAAGATGGAAGAGGGAGATATTCTTTCAGAGGTTTGTTTCGTCGTTCAAAATCGCACAGAGGGGATTCGTTTAGTAAACCGAATGGGAAAAATATCCCCAAATCTCGAAAGCACAGTCTGGCAGATTCAATGGTTGTCTGCCCCGTGTGTTATGCTCTCAGATCGAAATCTCTTTTTCCTGAGATTTCTACATGTGAACATCGATCTTGTATTGAATGTTTGAGACAGTACATGGCGTTAGAAATCAGCGAGGCAAGAGTGAATCTTACTTGCCCTGAATGTTCCGAACGATTTCATCCAAGTGATGTTAAGAACATCCTAAATGATGATGCAGTGATGGCAAAGTATGATGAATTCACTCTGCGCAGGGCACTAGTGGCCGACCCCGATTGCCGCTGGTGTCCAGCACCAGATTGTGGGTATGCTGTCATAGCAACAGGATGTGCGAGCTGTCCAAAGCTAGACTGTGAACGACCAGGCTGTAACACAGAATTTTGCTACCACTGCAAGCAAGTATGGCATCCCAACCTAACTTGCGATGCAGCAAGACTGCGGAGAGCAACTCATTTAAAGTCTGTCTCAGGATCTGAGGGCCGCAGCTCTAATGGCAGCGATGATATGAAACCTTGTCCGCGATGTGGTGCTTTTATTATCAAAATGGATGATGGTTCTTGTAACCATATGACTTGTGCAATTTGTGGTGCAGAGTTTTGCTGGCTTTGCATGAAGGAAATTTCTGATCTACATTATTTAAGGTGGGTTTTGATCTGAGATTTCAATTGGTCTAATACCTCTATCCCAACCCCCACCCCCTCCTTTCCCTTGGTGTGTACAGTATGTGAGTGCCATGAGAGCCATGTTTGAAGAGGCAAAAGTTTCTTTGGTAATTGCTTTGAGACTCAAATTGTCACTTTTGAGCATTGATTTTTGTTGCAAGTATACTTGAAATAAAACCTTAAGTGTATTCCAAATTTGTCAGCTTTGGAAACTAAATAGGATTTTTTAAGACAGTTGTTAACACTTTATCTTTTCCCCAGCTGCAGTATTTCCTGAATAAAACAACTGCAACTCTTTGCAAATGATATCTCTCTGCCATAAGTCAAAATAAATTATTAGAGTTTCTACATTTTGCAAGTGGCCATTTTTTACCAATCTTCTTTTGTTTTTCTCCTGAAATTGAAACCACTCAAAACCACAAGAGGCAAAATTTAGAAGAATTTCTGAATCAATACTGTTAGGAATAATTGGATTTTGCAGTTTAATACCTTTAAGTATAATAATTGGAGCACTACAAGAGTGTTTTAAAAGACATAAACCTCATCCCCAAACAAACATCATGTTTTGAATTCTCCTGAGTATGGTCTGTTATTTATCTTTTTTAATCAATCCCCATTTTTTTAAATTACAAACTCATTTTATATTGTATTTAAAGATAATTTAATAGATTTACTTGGGCCAAAAGGGACCTTGAGAATCTTGTCTGGATCAACAGCCTGTTATCGTATTACAGTAATCAGGGAAACACATAGTTCTTCATTGTCAGTCCGGAAATTCCTCTTGTGCAAAAAGCCAAGGTCCTTGAAATGACTTAAGTTGAACTTTGCTGAAAAATCTGAATTAAGTTGTTTAAATTATGATAATAAAAATATATTCAATCTATGAGCGTAAACCAAAGCAGAGACTTTAATGTAATAGCTAAGTATGAATTTAGATGTTAAGAGGAGACTGGAGTATGAAAGGTCATGTTGGTTACTCTTAGTATTTTGGCTGTTTCAGCCATGTGGCGAGTTTATCAACATCTAACTTCTCTTTTTACAACACACATTAGCATTTAACTACTTGGCTTTCAGTCCTAACCGGCTTATCAACATCTACCTTCTCCTTAAATAACTCAAATTAAAAAAGGTCATTTTAAAAAGTATAAATGTAATGCAGAAGTATAAATAAAATATTTATTAATCAAGCATAGAAAGCCTGGGGGGGTACTCCCTATATTGGGATGTTAGGTATGACCGTCAAATTTTTTAGGGGTTAAAATTGCCAGTTCGGTATTTTTAGTGGTTGTAAAAGGAAATTCGGTGTTAAACGAAGAGCCTGGTATTTTTTAGGGTTTAAAAATGCAAAGCTATTGGACTGCTTGCAGTCCTGTGCTTTAGCAAACATGCATACTGATAAGAAGTTTAAAAAATGTCCCTTGGCAAACGTTCTACTATGCGCATGCCTTTATTTATTGCATATCACGTTCAGAACAAAACGAGGGGACTTAGCACCAGGGGAAAATTTCAGCTTTCGATTGGTATTTTTTAGGGTAATTTTAAAACCGAAAGGTATTTTTTAGGGTAGAAAATTTTTATCCCTAGGTATTTTTTAGGGTATTTTGAGGACTTTTCCGATAGTCATCCCTACCCTTTTGACCCCGAGGTACCCCCCAAGATAGAAAGCTACAAAAAATGAAAAACCAAAATTTTCATAATATAACTTGGAAAGTATCACTGTGCCTTGGCTGCCTCCATGACAATGCTGCATGACGTGTGAACTGACGCATCAACTACTGATATTTGATTTATGGTTGGCCCCGTTGAAATACGGTCTCTAACATGTAACAGGCCTAGCAGAAGCAGTTGAAAGTGGAAGTGGTCAACATAAACAAGGGCCAAAGCTGTGAGTTACCAATTGAGGGGTCCTGGGGTGTGGTCCCCCAAGGAGAGTTTAAAGTTTAGCTTCCCTAGAATGCATATTTGATCAATGCATTTTCATATAAAATAAACAAAAATTCATAACTGAATGATAAAATGTGAATGAGAAATTAAGAACTTTTTATTTAAATATAAAACCAAGTTCATGGCCAGTCATCAACCAGACTAGTTCTGCTGGGCCTGTGTAGTGCAATGTGCGAGAGAAATCCCTCTTGATAAGACCCTATCAACTGGAACATGATACTACAACTGATGAGGGCTCTTCAAACGAGCCAAAACTTGTTTTAGACGATATTTGAAGATCACCTGAGCGATACTACAAAGATGTTGGAACATAAGAACTCCTAAGAGTAGGGACTGGAAGCCACAGCCATGTAATGCAATGTGTATTTAGAATTTGTTAATGTTAATCTTCACATTATTTTTCCACAGCCCGTCTGGGTGTACATTTTGGGGTAAGAAGCCATGGAGTAGAAAAAAAAAAATACTTTGGCAGATGGGAACACTTATAGGTGCTCCCCTGGGCATCGCACTGGCAGCTGGAGTAGTTCTACCAGCTATGGTCATTGGTATACCAATGTATGTCGGGCGTACGGTAAGTTGGCAAGGCAAAGCATAGAGTTTATGAAGCAGGTTCTCAACTGAAGGAGAAAGTTGAAGCTTCAGTGTAAGCGACTGGTTCCAAATGAGCAAGACTAACTGTAACCCCGTTATACTAAGGGTTCCTGAGGCAGGCAGCGCCTTATAAACCTTAGATTGCATTGCGCCCAAAGTCACCAAATGCAACAAACAGTGCTATATTTTGTTTTTTGATTTCATAAATTAAAACTGACTTCTTCAACAGAATGATGATATTTCTTGTTTAACATGTGGAAGCTTAGGCTCTTGGGTAAAGATTAATTTTCTTCTGTGCTAGTTAGAAGTGGTTTTGCAACTTTTAGAGGTGTCTTAATGACTGAAAGAGGCAGCTCATTCTGCCACCAGCCGGCCAGTTTTGAGTGGCCTGATGAGTTATTAGTGATGTTTTGTGGGTGTTGTGTCACAGTCAAAAACAAAGAATTTTGTAACTGTTTGTCTTTGAAAGTTCAGAATGATAAAATGTAGCATCCGAAGACTAGCAAATGAAAAAGCTAAACTGTCTTTGTAATGAACACTTTCCAAAATTTTTCAGCTCTTCTTCTGAGCCATCTTCAGGGAATGTCTTGAGGCCAAATTGCTCTTCGCTCCAGAATTTCTCAGTAGATACAATATATACACAGCAAAACTTAGACATATAACTTAGATCTACGCCTTTTACATGTGGGAGCCGAATTTGGTTAAAAACATTTTAAAAAGTTTTAACATGTTGGAGCTAGACTTTTTGATCCAATAAAACATGGTTTTTCACACATGATACTCTTTATTACAACATGGATAAATATAACTGTCATTATTTCATTATGCACTAAATGTAATATTTTTGTGAAAAGCAATTAACTCATCTAAGCAGATAAAAGGAAAAGTGCGAGTCGTAGTTCAAGAAAGAACTTACAAGTTGACAGTTATTGTGTTTGTCATTTAAAGCACTTAGTACTTTAATTAAGTTTTAACAAGTTTTTAGAATGACTAAATTTTTTCACTAAAAATGATATTTTCACAGATCCATGACAAGTATGAAAAACCTTACCACTCAACACGAAAACGAAATCTTATCATTACTGGTGGTGTGACTCTCTCAATCTTGGTTTCACCAATCCTGGCAGCCCTGACTGTGGGTGTTGGGGTACCAATTGCACTCGGGTACATCTATGGTGTTGTACCAGTATCTTTGTGTCGCAGTGGTGGGTGTGCGACAGTTACAACAACCAGAAATGGCAGAGGAGTGAATTTAGAATTTGATGAAGAAGTTGAGGGCCCAGGATTGGCAGGTGCAGCAGCAGCAGCTGTCTTTGGGACCTCCAGCTCTAGCAGTCGCAGCAGCATGAGAACATCAGAAAAAGGGCAAACATCATCAGGAGTAGTAACAGTTGTGGCGTCTGTTAACAGCAGAGCAGTAGGTATAGCCTGTCAATTAAAATATTAATGTCAGCCAGTACTAAGGTTGTACTAAACAGTCCTTAGGTTATCTGAGTCTCTGAGTCTTCACAACTGGGTTTTCGGGGGGACTGGGTTCTGATGTCACATCATTCACGACTTATAATGAGAAAATGAGATCTTTTCTAAACACAAATTGACAAGAGAACTGAGAACTGTATGAGGAGTTGGAATCTACTTCTAAATGAAAAATCTTTGTTTCATTCATGTCCTTCTTGCTGTTTTGATCCAGAGATCTCTAGGAATGATGTCTTAACCCAGTCCTCTTTAAACACAGTCATGATCCAACAAAACTTGAACTTCAAATGTGTATAAAAAATCGAGAATACAGCCAATTTTAAAAATTCTTTTCTGAAACGCCCTTAGTTTCCAAACACTTTCAGTGGTTGCAAAAATAGTTGTTAGTGTTATAAGCACTTTAATTTTAATGTTTTTTTTTAAAAAATTGAAGACAAATGTCTAGGAAACAAAAAGAGAAAAACATACTTTTTTTTTTCAAAAAAAAAACTTTAAAAGTCTTGTAATAGAAGTTTCTTATTATTATTTGAACTAACAGTTCATGTTTGATTATTCTGTTTTGTGCTGACTTCAGACTTCTTTATTAAATATGTATATATGTTTTGTACAGAGACCGATCCGCAAATAGCATATAGATTAGCTTATTGTTTAATTCCAGACAGCTTTGTACTATATAATGCCAAATGTTTGTCTGTACTTTATCCTTGAATGTGTAAATCTCAATCTGATATAAGCATTAATATCTCTTCATTTGAAGACCGTGAGCACATCTCTTTTTTTTCCCTTGGAATTAGTTGAGTTTAGAAGCTTAAATGGCGAGTTCTAAAAATGAATCTGTTTAGAAACTGCTGAGTTCTGAGAAAATACACAACATTAGTCAAATAAAAACAGACATGCAGAAACCATTCACAGTTTTTAAAGGAAAACTAAAGTCAAGAAACAATTGTGGCTTACTAGAAAAAATAAGTTATGTTAAGTGTGATTATTTAGTTCCTTTTATTTGGTTGGTGTGAAACACTGATACTAGTTGAGTCTGCTTTAGCCTGCCAAATGTGCCCAGCCTAATGATCTCTAGCACTTATGTCATAAAAAAATCTGCTGGCTGAGGCATTTCTGTGCTGCCATACAAAAAATCCTGTGAATATGGTTTCTTAAAATAAAAAACTTAGTACTGTATTTCTATTTTCAAAACGTTAACAGGGTTTGTACAAGCCCTGGAAAATTTTTGAAGCCCTGAAAACCCCTGTAAGAGCCCTGGAAATTTTATATTAAGCCCTGGAAAATTTCATAGAATCTTATTGAAAAAACTAAATTTCCCAAATGATGCATTTTTTTTCAAGTAACAGCTAAGACTTTAAACTTAATTCTTAGGTGTTGTTTTTATGTTTAATATGCCCAATGATTACAAATTTTCATGCTATAATTATGAATACATTGTTTAAACAGATGATTTTGAATGTTAGTATTTTCATTCTGAATTTAAAGAGTCCTTGAAAAGCTCTGGAAAAAATGAAAAAAACAACCCTAAAAAACCCTGGATTTTTGTTCAAAGTTGTGAAGGTGTATGAATCCTGTGTTAAACAATTTGATATTTTTGGGAAAAAACATAAACTTGTCTTTTTGCTTCAGTCAGTATTCCTTTAAACAAAATATAAATTTATCTTACCCAACCTAATTTCCCTACACAGAAAGTGAAACCGGAAAGCAACCAAGCGTTAGCATGAGCCAAGACTGTTCCAGCCTAGATGGTAGTACCATTGGGGTAGTTCGCACGAGTGGAGATGGTGGTAGCCATGCTTCTCTTGTTCCAGCACCACGGAGCTGCACAGTCAGCATTACTAGTAGTTTTGATAACTTCAACACTGTTGATAACTCTGCAGGGAACTTTTCTATGGCGTCACTTGATCGAGATAGTACCGACCATGTAACTGAAAAGGACAGCTTGTCAGTACTTGAGAGTGTTGGAAGCCATGACGATGAACCGTGATACCAGTTGCTGCATTTGGTATTTATTTTGTTTTGGTTTGTTGGGGTTGAAAATGGCATAGGCAGCACAAGTACTTTTGCCGAGGCAACCATCGCATGTCTAAAAAAATTGTTTTGTTTACTAATGCCACAGTGCAAGCAAGAATCTATCATTAGGTGCAACTACAGTGATATATTAGTTGGTTTATGCCTCATAATAATTCTCAATGAGAAGAAATTTAGGCTAATTTTTTTATCTACATCTAAAGAGGTATTACAAGCCAACAAAAGTTTTGTATTTTAACACAAATCTTGAAATAAGAATCAAGAAGATAGGTGATTAGAATCTAGTTAGTGTGCTATTTAAGACGATTCATTGCCTTAAGAAAATTCACTGATAAGTAAAAAAATTTTTCCTCATATTGCAGACATTTTTCCAAGAACAGCCCCAGGTTTGGAATCATGTCACCCTAACCATTTCATCCCCAAATACTAAAAATGTTGTTCTAGTTAATTCTCCCAACAATGATTCATACATTTTGTGTAATCAATTTGGGAGAGTTTTGCTTTTCATCTTAAAAAGTCCAGCAACTCCAGTCTCTCATTTTAAGTTGCAGTGGTTGTATTTATTACAATTGTGTATAGGAAAGTCAGATGTTGATAGGGGTAAATTTTGATTTAAGTGAATAAACATCGTAATGATTTAATCAAACTACAGACAATAATTAACCATTGCACTTTAGTGGTTTAAAATTTCATAGTTTAGGTTAAAGTAGATCTTCATGTTATAACTCTAGTATGGGTTTAAGTGGTAACCAGTTTATATTACTTGTTTAGTTGATCAACTTGTTTATGTTTTAAGTGAATGTTGATAGTGTAAAATTATTTCATGTATATATATAGATAACTTTTATTCATTTCTTTGATTTAAGTAACTACTTATGAGCTAAGGAGGGTATTGAGGTTTGTCCTTTTGAAACTTTTCAGCCTTGCAGCCAATTCATCTACTTTTTATTCTCCCTACATAAATTATTCAAAAGAAACAAGACATTTGGTTATGAGAAAGTTCAAATTGATCGAGCATAGAAAACTACTGAAAATAGAAAGCAAAATTGTCCGCAACTGGTAAAATTGCAGTTAAGAATCCTATTTGGGATTTCAACAACTCTTTCATTTGACATGTTTAGGGCTGAATGGGGTGGAACTGGTGTTTCAGCAGTTCAAACCTAACTGACTTGATTTGACCATAGTCTAGGAAATGATCATTGAAAAAATAAGCAAGTCAGTTTCTGCTATATCTCTTGGTGTGTGCAGCAATATGAAACAGAGCAGACCAAAAAAGATGGCAGTGGCATTGTACCACATTGCATTGAAGACTTAACATCCCTAAAATAGGCCTATAGAAGGCCACAGTTAAAATCTCCCTTGTTTTAAGAGCACAGTGTATGTCAAATTTGAAGTTAACAGATTCTATCTTTGCGTTATTATGATATGAGCGCCTTTATATTGTTGAGCGCTAAAAATTGTGGGCAAAAGTTTGGTTTACTATATTTTTTACTGCAATCAAAAGATTGCACTAGTTCAGAGAAAAGCATTGACAATTTGTAAAGCAAAGTTTAACATTGAATACAATTGAAATTTGTTTGCTCGTAGGATAGGAAGATTGTATCTTTGTCAAGATTTTTTAGATATGTTAATATCTCAATTTGCATGACAGTGATTTAACACCTAGCCATAGTTAAAGTTATTAAAAAAAGGTACATTAAAGTGTAGTACTGGTATACAGAACTGCATTTTTCTTATAAATCATTTGTTTTGAAGAAACAACCACCAACAGTTAATACAAATGAATTGTAAAAAGTTGTAACTAGTGTAAGTTGTTACTAAGGTGTACATATTTCGGTATCTAACTTTACATGTAAAATAGATTCAAGAATTCTTTACTATTTTTGTATGTTTTAGATTGCAGAACAACCTGATCTGGAAAAGGTTTCGGTGGAAAGTGACGAGTTTTTAGCGCGTTGATTTATTTTTTTAAGGTTGTTGCACTTAAAAACTTTTTCCGCTTCAGAGCTTTTTGCAGCTTGTTGCTTGAACGTACAATTTTATCACTGATAAATGCTTTCTTTTCGTTTCGTGATATTAATTACGGTATTTGTAACGGAAATGAGGTTGTTTTGCAATCGTGGTTGTTTTTACATCAAGATAAAAACTGAAATTCTTAATCTTGCTACTTTAAGAAAGATATGAATCTTAGTATAGTTAATTGCTAGGGCCCTAGTAAAATTAAGGGTTAATTTCACGAGTGTTTTCAGTTTTTTCCAAAATTGCCCGAGTTGCTTTGCGACGAGGTCAAATTGGAAAAAATTGAAAACACAAATGATGTAAATCCTAAATTTACCGAGGAACCAGGCGATTACATGTTTATGACATCAAGGGCAAAATTCTTTATTTCCTACGGTATTAAACGAGAAAGCGTTCCATTCTATCTTAGGTTTCTTCAGTCCTTGTCTCATTTTATCATAAGTTTCTTCGAAAATTGCTGAAGAGTAAAAAGTTCTTTGCAATCTTTGAAAACATTCGGAAATCTTTGAGGCATTTTTACGATTTTTAAGAAATGCGGAAAATCTTCGGAGATAATCGCAAACACTCGGAAACTTTCGAAAATCTTCGGAAAATGTTTTTAAGGCATTTTTAAGACTCTAAAATTTTCGGAAAATCGGCGGAAATTTTCGTAAGTATGCCAGCGACCAATCAGCGCTAAGTAATTTTGCCCTGAATTAAGACAAAATGCCCCTGCTGTTAACCAATGAGCTCAAAGTAATTTTGTTCTCTATGTTATAAGATGTTTGACGAGTATCTCTGATTAACTTGATTAATTAGTTTCGACATGAAAAGGTAAAACGCACTTGCAAGCCTTGTAACTCGGACGGTTACAGTCGCTATTTCTCATTAAAAGTTCCTTTTTAATACTGAACATTGTATGTGCTCGTATTAAGGTTCGCTGGGGCCTTTAAAAAAGGAAAAGTTTATTTAAGACAAACCTAGTCCTTTAGTTTTTAAGGGTTTTTGGCGACAGGCGACACGGTCTTGTCAAAGGGGCAGAAACTAATCGGGAAAAGTGCGACGATTTGCAACAGGAAAAAGGGCATCAGGGATAAAATATGTATTAAAACATTCAGGAACACATGTAATCAGTATCTCGCGATATTTTTTGTCCGAGCTTAAGAGTTTTAGAACACGCTAATGAGACACATTTTTTCGTCTTGTTTACTTGATTCGGTTTTTAACAACGGTTGATAAACTGGAGCTGTAACGAAATTAGCAAAGCAAATAATTGCTTAAAATTTGAAAAATTATAACAGCGACATTTTTTTCTAAAAGAAATGCGACAAAAATACCAAAAAAGGTGGGACAAGCGACTTTTCAGTACTTCTTTAGTCCCCTTTAATCGGGTGTCTTACTCCATATGTGGTAGACCCTAAGGTGAAAAACAGTCAAACGGGGGGAGGGGGGGTATTCCGGGTCAAAAGGGTAGGGATGGCCTTCAAAACAGTCCCCCAGTTACCCTAAAAAATACCTCTCCGTTTTAAAATTACCCTTAAAAATACCCATCGGAAGCTGAAAATTTTCCCTGTGTAGCTTGCGAGTCGGCGCTGTAAGTCTTCTCGTGTTGTGCTATTGTGATATGCAGTGAATAAAGGCGCGCGCATAATAGAACAATCTCCAAAGGACGTCTTAAAAAACGTCTTATCATGCAGTATGCAATGTTGGCTAAAACACGGGACAACAAGCAGTCCAATAGCTTTGCGTTTTTAAATCCCCCAAAATACCAGGCTTTTTGTTTAACACCGGAGTTCTTTACAACCCCTAAATAATACCGGACTGGCAGTCAGTTATAATTAACCCCTACAAATACGACGGTCATACCTACCATCCCAATATAGGGAATACCTTCTCCCCTCCGGGTCAAAACTCACTAAGCACACGAATCAGTCAACTAGCTATCTCTACCGATACGTTATTTGTGACTACCGCCGAATTCTAACGTAAAGAAAATCCGAATGAAGGGCCTATTACAACAACATCATTGGCAATATCAGTTCGAGCAGCCGTTCTACTCTTTATCAAGCCAAACTGATTGCCAATAAATCTGCCCAAAAATGATCCTGTAATAGCCCTGCATTCAGATTTTCATTATACACACTGAGAATGACGTCTGTTACATGCATCCAATATCTATTTCAGTATCTTGCGTCGTGTAGTTCTTTTCATTCAAAGACTAACGTAAGAACTGGATTTCTCTCGAGTGATCACACCGTACAAACAATGGTATTCTGGTGGGCAAAGGAATGTCACAGACTCCAAGACAAGGCACAATGCACTGGAAACGCGTGATTTTTATTTGTTACGTTTCCTAATGGAGTCTGTTACATATCTTTGCCCACTAGAATACCATTGTATGTTTGTGATCACTTGCTGAAAAGGCCAAATCACCAGTTTTCCGGTAGTGTTAAAGGGGCGTCCTACTGAATAACCTGCGTAGCAGCTCTTGAGGGGACCGGGGCTTGGGCTCGAGCGGCTAATAATCAGTTGGTCGAGAGCCCAAGCCCCAGTCCCCTCAAGAGCTGCTACGCAGGTTACCTACTGAATTGATTTGGCCCCGCTCATTGTAAGAACTATGCTAAGCAGGGATCCTGGTTAAGTTGAAACCATTTTAACTCCGACTCACATATAGACATGAATCGACAGTCTCAGTCGAACCTAATAATCAGTTGGTCGATCGACTCTCC
This sequence comes from Hydrozoanthus tunicans, assembly GCA_026413305.1. Classification (NCBI taxonomy): domain Eukaryota; kingdom Metazoa; phylum Cnidaria; class Anthozoa; order Zoantharia; family Hydrozoanthidae; genus Hydrozoanthus; species Hydrozoanthus tunicans. The sequence continues at coordinate 10,406 of JAOBAT010062873.1, read as the reverse complement.
GATCGATTTCACAATATCGACTTGTATGCCAGTATAATAGAGTATGAAACTGACAAATAAAGTTTCAAGATCAGAACTATTCTATTTCGTGCAAATGTAACAAGTGAATTATCTTGCTTCCTTTTAGAGGCGAAAGAGAATTCGGAGGTTCAATCGATCAATCGACTAACAGCTACCAAGCTTGGGCTGCCTGTGATTTTTTTTTTAAGTCGGTTTTGTAGATCAAAGGTTTCAACGGTATTATTTTTTCTACATTTTACAATTACAGTAATAAATTAAAATATATAAATAAATAAAAGATGGAGGGTACAGGATTTACAACCCTATAAAGGGGTTAGAATCGCAACCCTGCACCCTTCTTATCTTATAATGATTTAAGAGATTATTTACAGCGGTAGGATTTGACTTATACAAGATTTACGAACTTAATTAAGTAACATTGTTTGCGGTTAAAACTTCTTAAGAGATCTTCAGGCATTTTCAGCTATTGTTGATCTGCCATCTCCGCTCCGCTCCGTACGCGATGTACGTCAACTATTTGTAATAGATCGTACTCGTAGCTGTAAAATCTCCCTAGTTGAGCTTTTCACGTTGTAACTTTCAAGACCACGGCGTGCAGGTGGCCAGCACGGTGCATTCAAACGTGCAGCTGTTGTATTTTTGTCCGCGTTGCCGTCCCGCGCGGCGGGAAAGATGGTAAGTTGCGTCAGCTTTTGAGCCTGTGATTCAGTTTTGTTAGTCAGCGGTTGTTTTCTTTTCAAGATGACGGACCTCGAAGCTGGAGCACCTTCGAATTTAAGCGAAAGTTTTGGTGATAAAACCGAGAGTTTGGGGGAAATAGGTAGGTGTGATAAACACTTAGATCTGTAAACTAGTTAAAAATCTGTTTTTGGCTGAGTTTCTTTTTTCTGTTTTCAGAGAAAAAACTTGATTCCAAGACCGGTGGTGCGTCTAGGGCCCAAGGGGAAACCGGACAAAACGCGGTAAGGCAGGGCGACTAGGAATTGACCAATTTTAACTGCCTGTATATACATAAGAAATATAATCCGGTTTTAACAGAACGATAGAAATTTGTACTGGCCGGCCAACTATCTTTACATCTGATCTATTTGATTTTAAAAATACTTAATATTTAAATACGAGGTTTTAATATGTCTCCTGTTTTTTGACTTATTATTAAAAGTTCAGTTCGAGATTTTGTTTTATCAGCTGAGCATTGTTGTGGTTTGGATCTGGTACGAAACAGCTTCTAAAGATAACCTTTGTTGTTTATGGAAGTGATTTGCTATATTAAACATTCTAAAGAGACCAGCTAGCCTCGCTTTGAGTAACATGTTCTTTGATCTTTTAACTCAAGAGCGAGGCTAATCGGGCAAATTTGAATTTAAAAATCACTACCATATATTTTGAGTAAGGTCTATAAGTATTTCAATTTTTAACTTAAATAAGAAGAGACCCTTTTGTTATATATGTAACTGACAGGGGTTTTTTCAGGGTTAAAAGAGATCTTTATTAAATAGTTTTAAAAATGTTTAAATTGTTGTAATTTGAAAATTAGCCCAAATCATCTGGAAAGAAGAAAGGCGGAAAGCGAAAGGGAGGAAAAGGGGAAAAGCAACAAAAACAAGAAACTCAAAAACAAGAAAAACAAACCAATGAACAAAAACAACAAAAGAGTGAACAGGGGCAAAAGACAGAGAAACAACAAAAAGTAGAGCCACACAAGGGAGGTAAATCCAAAAGTGAAAAACAGTCAAAACCCAATAAACAAGTGACTGAGAAAGAGACACAAAACAAACAGTCTAGCAATAAAACTCCTGAGGCACCAGGCCAGCCTGAGCAAGGAGCAGAAACTGGGAAAGAACAACCACAAAAAACGAAAGCTGAGCTTAAAGCAGAAAGGAGAGCAAAACAGGTAACTTAATCAGAGAATCAAACAAGCACTTCCCTATAAAACAATAGTATCTATTGATAAATAATTTGTAACCATCAATTTCTGTCAGTTAAACACATCTCCATCCTCACCCACCCAACCCCTCCCCCCTACCCTTTCTAGTCCCATTCGTGACAATATAAGCTCACTACCACCCACCCCCCTACCCCTGTTTCTAGTCCCATCTGACAAAGTGAGCCTAGCACGCTACTTCAGGTTGCTAGCTATCTGAGTTGTACAGATTGGATAAACTACATATTTAAATTTATGTTTTCTTAGTGGCCGCAGGGACAAATAGTTGGTCTTTTGTGAAACAACTTGGATCAGATTTTGCTACAACTATATAGATTGTTATGATCCTCTAATCAAGTAGATAGAGCAAAAATATCTGTATTTATATTATTATTTGGCTTCTATCATAACCATGGTTACTTAGTAAATGAGCCAGTCTGCCATGCCCTAAGCTTGAGTTAAATATCCAGATGGATCACACTTAAACGGTCTTTTAAAGTGTATATAACTCAATGGATAGACCTTGCTAAATGATGAATAGCTGTGAAAACATTTAATAAAGGTCAAAAATTTAACATCTTAAAAACAAAATATTTTGGCAAAATTTTTCCTTGCTATTCCTCAATTAGCAAGATCTATCCACTGAAGAAGATGTTTCTACAAATCATTAGGTTATATACACATTGGATAACTATATTATTAATGTATTTTGTACTATTTTGCATTAATTTAACTATTTTTCATTAACACACTTCCTACAGGAGGCTCAGAGAGCTGCAAAGGCTGCCAAACAAGAATCTGCTGGTTTGAAACCAAAAGGCAGTGCTGAAGGTATAGTAAAGGGCTGACAGATTAAATTTGCAACAGTTGAATTATGTGCACACATTACAATGCTGCTCATTGTAAATAAATATTAAAAGTATAGAAAACTTTCGAAAAAAAATAATATTTTTAAGTAAATTAACTTAACTATTAAAAGAATAGAAAACTTTCAAAAAAATTAAAAAGTTTCAAGAAAATTGAAATTGCTGATACTAATCTTTAGGCTTTCACATGGATAAAACATGATAAAAAAGATAAAATCTATAAAAGGTTCTACGGTTTTCACGCATTAAAAATTTTTTGAAAAATCTAAAAGTGCATTAAGATTTATGCACTTTTAGTTTTTTTAAAAAATTTTTAATGCGTGAAAACTGTAGAACTTTTTATAGATTTTATTTTTTTTATCAAAATTGAAATTGTTCGCCAACACACACCCAACTGAACAAAGGTGCACACTTTCAGCATGTCTGCAATTTTTCTCCAAGAAAAGCTTGAGATGGCAGCCATTGTAATGTAGTGTTTACTATCCATCATTACCAAAAACTCAGAGAATGTTGGTCTCTTCTAAGTATAAATTTTATCCTTCAACCAAATTTTACTGTAAAAGTTACTTCAACTGTGATTGTGCCACTGGTTGTTTTCAGGCCATCGCCCTACTCAGGTTGCAGCTCATCTGCAGGCAGATGATGAGAAAGTTCAGAAAAAGATTGCAAAAAAACTTGCTAAACAGCAGGTTAGGACAATTTATTTTTGAGTTTACAAAACAGGAAGGGCTTGCAGTGATTCATCCTAAAATTCATTGAGATCTTTAAAGTGCTACTAGTGTGAAAACTGACATGAATCTTTTTCAACATTTTCTATGCCAATCTACAGACTAGAAGGAGAATTAACATTTCTAGATTAATAATATGTGTAGGAGTTCTGCAAGTGTCTTTACTTTTCCGATGAACTGAGTGAAAAATCTGTCCACCATTACAGAGATGCGAATCACCATATGGCGTCAACTGCTCAACCCAGCATGATGCAGGTGGCTGGTGGACAAAAAACACCATCAATGAAGCCTCAAAAAATACATTTCAATTTTTTTATCTAGAAAGTTTGACAACATGTTTGTTTTATAATTCTACTCCACAATTAAAAAAAAAACTGGAATCTTGGATTTCTGCTCTAGAAGCACTTTAAGCATTTGATTATATATCTCAATGTTAAGCTTGGTTTTCAAGGGCATTGTAATCAACAAGAGCCTGTTGTTGGAAAGTTGATTAACTTTATTAAACTAGGATTAACTCTTAACAAAACCTATAGGTTGTTATGGAAATTAACACTTGACTAGAGCTAATTGTCATTTGAACGACTGGGCCAAGAAATGCAAAAAATTGAACTTGTGTATTAAGAGGGTAATGAAAGGATTTTTTTTCTTACATCTCTGTTTTTGTTGCCTTCCTTTTTCGTAAAGACAGAACTCAACAAAGAATATTAGAAGTAATCTTTGACAGAATTTTATGCTAAGCAACATATAATGAGTGTTTTGTTTGGCTGGGCACAAATAGGAGTAAATTCCTAGACATATCTAATTTGTTTCTTAGTTTTTCTCATTAAGAAACAGTAACATGGACAAGAGAAAGAAGTTGTGCAAAATTATCAATTTGCTCCTCCTAATTGCTTTGCTTCCATCAGCTCCCTGTTCAAGGTTATTTTACTGACGTTAGTGCTCTTTTGCTCTGACTTTATCTTATGTCCCTGCCAGTTATATGGCAGCAATATAAATATTCTTTCGCCTACTTAGCCCTACTAGCCTTCCTTTGTCTAATTAGCCATACTAGCCTAACATTTGTTTTATTAGCCCTACTTGCCTTACATTTGTCTAATTAGCCCAACTAGTCTTATGTTTGTCTAATTAGCCCTTCTTGCCTCACGTTTGTCTAATTAGCCCTACTAGCCTTACATTTGTCTAATAAACCATACTAGCCTAACATTTGTCTAATTAGCCCTAATAGCCTTACATTTGTCTAATTGGCCCTACTAGCCTTATGTTTGTCTAATTAGCCCTAATAGCCTTACATTTGTTTAATTAGCCCTAATAGCCTTACATTTGTCTAATTAGCCCTACTAGCCTTACATTTGTTTAGTTAGCCCTACTAGCCTTACATTTGTTTTATTAGCCCTACTTGCCTTACATTGTCTAATTGGCCCTATACTACTCATTCTTTCAAGAGTTAAACTTTCAAAAGAATATGCTGTCAAAAACTAGGCTTAGCCTATTAGGGCTATTTTGGAAGAAGTACTGCCACCATATATGAATAAGGCCTATAGCTCATGAAGACCAAGCTTTTATTTATATTGCTCTGTTTTCCCATCCAAAGGTTCCCCAAAGAACCACTCCACAAAAGAAAGTTGGTCTGTTTTCCCATTTGCACCAGTATGAAAAAGACTTCTCTCTTACACAAGAGATTAGGTAGGTCACAAGCTAAATTACGTTATTTTTGCAACTAGTGTTCAGTGTGTCTGAGGAGCTTGGTTAGGCAGTACAAACAGATTAACACTGGCCAAACTGGGAGGCCACCAATTAATTTCAACCTCACCCCCCACCCTCCCCCAAATAGTTCTCTGGCTAACAACACAAACTTTTGAATAGGAATTTCAGATTTTACAATGAGCTGTTACAGTTTCCATTGTGTCTCCCTCCCCCCCAAAAAAACTTTTTGCTTCTGACACTCATGAACATGATGTCTGGATATTTTTTATGGGTAATATTTTGGCACTGGTGTGGATTGAACATTTGTACCACCTCCTTTCGCCATGTGTTAAGCCATCCAGGCTCCAGCTATTAACCTTCATTGAAAAAGGCATGCTATATTGATAAATAGATAAATGAAGTTCTGGACAGTGCAGGCATGGTAAAATCAAAGTTAGATACTTATCCAAAGTAGACTTATTTATCAAGGATGTAATGATAGTTATCCAGTTATTGTCTTGCAATTGGAGTCTGGTTTGACCAATAAGGACACACCTTTTTCAGTCTACTCATTTCCTGGTGAAGGCTTGTGGTGTGCAATCAAAATGTTTTTCTCTAACCAGGCTTAGATCCTGAGACAATCATATAATTTCCAAATCAACATGTAAAACTGAAAATTCTTTCTTTCCTTTAGCTTGGGTTGTGTGGGAAATATCCACCCTGCTATCATCCGACTAGGACTGCAGTATGCGAGGGGTATTGTGTGTGGATCAAATGCCCGCTGTGTTGCTCTTTTACTGGCTTTCAAGAAGGTAATATTATCATAAACAAAATCCCTTTGTACCTTAAGATTATCATAAACAATATCCCTTTTTTACTGTAAGAAAGTTTCAGATATTGACATTTACTGTATGTATGATAGGTTTAAGCAACATGTATATTCCTGGGCCCAATTATTCAAGTCCGATTAGCACAAACCCAAAGTTAAATTTTTAGCCTACATTCTTGTCTCCAACCTTACAGAGACTAATTTGCACTGTAATTTTGGAATTGACACTTGAGGTCTTACCATGGAAAAACTAAACAGTATTATTTTCATAAGAACCATAAATGTTTTGTTTAGAAGAAATTATTCTTGAATTTTGGTTTAAGTTAGGGTTGAAGTTAACCAGTATTTGAACAACCCAGTCCAGAGCATGTAGTTCTACTCTTAGAGTGTGTTTCTTTACTTAGATTCCTGCCGCTACTGTTTTCTTAGTGCTAATCCAGGGCAGGGTGGCAAATAAACCAGTTCCCAATAGAATATTTTATGATTTTACAATAAAAGGTTTTTAAAATCTTTTCCCAAGCCTTAGAGGCCCATAAGGCTCGATATATATCTCTTGTTCCATAGAATTACAAGTACCTGAACTCCAAGTGGTTGGTAGACTGCAAAGCAGTCTCTTCCATCACCAGGGAATCGAAAGTTCAGTTCATCAAATTAGAGCCTGGGAAGAGGATGGGAACAAAAAGGAATGGGGACGAGGGGGAGAAGAAAGGAAGAGACTGTGGCTTCTGCATACTTCAAATTTCCCAATGACCAGTCAGTTTTATTTTGAGCTGTCAGTCACACATCACAATCCAGATGGGTTGACATGGACTTCATTAGCCAACCCCAAATTGAATTAAGGTATATAATAACTGTGTTTGCTTTCAGGTGATAGCCGATTATATCACTCCCCCACAAAAGGAACTCTGTAGGGATCTTGAGGCAAAAATCAAGCCTAACATCAGGTATGCAAGAATCAATAATTTTATTGTTGTCCTTAGCAAAAAGGCAAGAGTTTTTCTAGATCTTAACATACATACATTTCTACAGCTGCAAAAATCTGAATTTTTTTTTAACTGACCAGAGCTTATTGCTGCGAGCCTCAAAAGGGGAGCAGCATAATTTTGTAAATACATCAAACATCCCGCATCTCTCAGGTGCGGGGTTGGTTTAGGACTTTCAAGCTTGAAAGTAAAAAAGACTTCTAGCACACATGGACCGTTTTGAAGCGGCTGCCAGTTGTGCCTATATTGTATGCGTGAACACAATAGCTGCACGTTGGAACTCGCCATGCTGGCAACCTGCGCGCTGTCGTATAGAACTTGGAGTTTTTACGATTATGCGAACGACCAACAGAAAATTTCTCAATCTTCTTTTATCCTTATGAAGGATCTGTTAACAAAGCGTAACTAGGACAAAATGGAGGGGGCAAACAAGCCACACATGGTCGAAAAAGGCAAACTAGAAAGGGTTTTTTGTCATTTTCATTCTATCTCAACGGTGTAAAGCTTATAATAGTTATTAAACTGTTCGTTATACAGTATGTATATCAGGATTTTATTTGTGTTTTCCAATTTGTTCTAGTTTTCTTACTCAATGCCGACCGCTGTCTGTTAGTATGGGAAATGCTATAAAGCACTTGAAATGGCAGATTACCCACACACCTCCAGATATCCCAGAGGCAAAGGTGGGTGTTCAGGTCGAGAGATAAATTGTTTCTTACAAACCAGGATTGATTATGTAAAACAAGGGAAGGCATGTGTTATCTTGAAGGATGTTTGTGATTGAAAAAGGATTGCAAGAGGTAGAATGAGACTTAGAGAGTCTTTACTCCCCCTAGACTGGACACTAGTCTACCGCAGGTTAGTCCCCAGGAGAAGCTGGTCATATATATTTATACAGCTGGGTCAACTGGAACAAGTCGGGTAGAGTGTTTTGCTCTAGGACACAACATTTTGGGGCTTGAATTTGCGATCCTAGGATTACAAGTCAAACACACTAACCGCTCTGCCAGTGCGCTGACGACAAACGAAACAATAGAAAGTTACAAATATTCAACATTTTGGTACGCTACTCTAGGAAAAGCTGTGAAAAACTTTCTAGTTTGATTCAAATTTTTGCGGTAATCTTAAAAGAAGAACAGAAGATGGTGTGAGTACGAACGGCATGAAACTATGTATTCCTTTTTTGAGGTTAGAGAAGAGTAGAAATATAAGTTGGGTTATGAATCTGATTTTGATACCCTAGGAAAATAGACATGGATTTTTGTCAAACATAGAGGATATTACACAATGGTGTGAACATATGAAGTTTATGGGGAAAAAAAGATTTCGCGAGTGAGCGTAACAAACGAGTGAAACCTTTTCTCAACAAGGAGAAAAACTTCATACTTTCGCGTCACCGTGTAATTTTCTTTTTGTTATAAAGATATGAGTGTTGAAATGAACGGGAAAAACGTAGAAATGACGCCAGTAATATCTTCACTAGCGAGGATATGAAAAATGTATCACTCGTATCCCGGATGTAGTTTCGTATGATATTTACAAGTGGCGTACTTTCCAGTATTTTAAGAAGTTTTCGGAAAGTCGTCGGAAAATTTTGGAAGTATACAAGCGCCCAATCAGCGCCGAGTAATAGAAATGTCTCCATTGATGATTAAAACACTCAAATCTTAATAAAGGAACATTTTTACCCAGGTTCCTAGTGCCAACCCAGACTTGCTTATATGTTTTTCTCTCACCATTTTAAGAACTGCTTTATTCATTGCTTCCCTTTCAGGCAAAAAGAGACTTGATATGCAGCCTAGACAATTATATCAAAGAGAAAATATTCCTTGCTGGAGAAGCAATATCCCGAACATATGCAAGAAAGAAGATTAATGGTGGAGATGTTATTCTGACTTACGCTTTGTAAGTTTACTGTTTGCTCTTTTATTTTACTTAGTGCCTGAAACTACTTAAGTTTCAGTTTCATCTGTTACTACATTTTCAACCTCGAGTACTGCGGTTCTAGCATTCTGATTGGTTCTCTAATCTTGGTTATCAGCTCATATACCAAATGACCTTCCATGAAAAGTGTAACCGAGCTGAAACGTTGAAAGGGGGCGAAGATCTTACCTTATCATATTTAATGCGCAATACTGGAATGAGTTACTAAGTATTATATCACAGAAGAGCTTCTTTAGTCTCTCAAACTCGTTTTTCCGTCTTTTGCTTCACAGTTCTTCATTGATACTAAAAGTATTAAAAGATGCACATGATGATGGCAAGAAGTTTAGAGTGATTGTAGTTGACTCGAGGCCAAAATTTGAAGGTAGGTCAACTGAATAACCTTTTCCATTATAGCAAGGATCCTATTATGTCCTCTTCATCTTCACTCTCATGAGATAGAGAAGAATCTGAGAATGATATTTAACTCTAAAAAGTTACTTGTTTTGTTTTTTGTCATAGGAAGAGAGTGTCTAAGAAGATTAGTTAATCATGGAATTCGATGTTCGTATGTTCTCATCAGTGCAATTTCTTACGTCATAAAAGAGGTGAGCAAATGAGTTTATATTGGATGTTTGGAGTTCCGCACCTAGCACAATCTCTTGAGATTCTCCACCACTTGTATATTCCAGTTTAAGATAGTTACTACTTACTTGACACCACCTCGCATCTCCTTGCTCGATATGCCTAGCAGTCACATATTGCTGTAAGATTCTAATCCTCAAACGATTCCATATGGAAGTTTGCAATTTGGTGATAATGTTAAAAGAAGTGCTCAGATTGAATGCACAGAAAAAAACAGTGAGTTGCGGATTTGCTCCTGTCAGTGACTCAATATTTTTCTGAGAATTCAAATCAAGGAGCACTTTCTTATTCTTTTACCAAATTGCAAACTTCCATATGCAACCAAAAGATTTGTTCCAGAACTCGTTGGCTCGAATCCCACTTGGGTCAATTTCTTCTCCTTCTGGGCCCATTCCTTCCATGGCTGTTGCTCTAAAGAAATTACCCAATTTACTTGTCAAGAGATAGACGCCAAACCTTACTGGTTTTGCCATTACTACTTCATGTTGCTACTAGGTATCAAAGGTATTCCTTGGTGCGCATGCGTTACTTGCAAACGGTTACGTCAAGGCACGGGTCGGTTCTTCAATGATTGCTATGATGGCGAATGCCTACAATGTTCCCGTGTTGGTGTGTTGTGAGACTTACAAATTTTGTGACCGTGTTCAAGCAGACTCTTTTGTCTCCAATGAACTGGGTAAGTTTTGTTTTGTTTTGTTTTATGACATTTTTGACTCAAGGAGTCACAGGAGAACAGACAATAGGACTCGAGGTCCCCTTCGAGGTCTGCCACCCGGGACCTACGGTTTAACGTCCTTATCCGAG
>JAOBAT010062862.1:0-24636 GCA_026413305.1 Hydrozoanthus tunicans | reverse complement strand
CCCCCCCCCCCCCCCTGGCGCAGAACGAAATTATTGAAAGTTATGCAGCAGTTGAATCGCCAAGGCAATTGTTTGTTTTTTATCTTGGCATTACTGATGTTCTTGTTAGTTTTTTCGAACTATTTTTTTATTTTCTGGAATTCTGAACAAGTTTTAACAACCAGAACTTCCAAAATGAGTTCCCTTCAACAATCAAAAATCTAGCAAGGTTTGTTACGCGAGGGACACATTGAAGATACTGCCTGAGTTGTCACGCAAGAAAATCGAAAGCGAAAGATTTTGTCTTTGCATCTGTAATTAGGGAAAAAACCCAAGGCGCGCAGTATTTGGGGCAGTTGTTTCAGGAGTTTAAGATAAGACAGCAAAGGTTAGCGAGATTACAACTGGTGTTTTGACAGAAAGCTAAACATACAGTTGTTTGTGGACGAACTAAGAAACACTATACAAGTTGACTGCAAGGTAGGTGCATGGAAATTCAATGTCACTTTTTAAGTCAAATTCTATTCTTGTAGCTCGATGTTAAAACTTACTGTGTTTCGCAACTATCTTTCATTCCGCCTCCCTTCAACTCTTTTTTATTCATAAAGCTTTGAATATGAAATGTTTTAGACCTGTTGAACAACAATAATTTGCCATGGTGACGAAAAGGTCGTTGTTTTGTGAGCCTCATCACAATGACATGCGTAATTTTAGATTTTCTCACGAATACTTGAAAAATTGAGAAACTGTTTGATTCTCTTTCATATAATATAGAATATGATCGTTAACTTAACGGCTCCAAATATAAAATACTTGTATAAATATTGTTTTTCACAGCGCTAGCTTTATACTTGTATTGCCAGATGGGCAACATTGAGACCACGACTCACTCTCATGTACCTAGCTACAAAGGTACGGATGGACTTTTTTCTGAATTTTTTTGCTTATTGGTACTATTAGGGTCTGTTGTTGTTGTCTAAAGGTGTAAGGAATCATGTCAAACTAAGATTAACTTCAAATTTTCCTTCAAAGCCTTGTGATATATGTCAGAACGACAAAGTTTAGTTGTGGATGCCATGACAAAACGAAAGCAACGAGTGCTACGCACTGGGAGCACGTTTTGTTCGGTTGAGAAAAATTCGTTTGAACAACGTCCGCTTCAGACGTCGCTTAACAGTTGTGCTAAGCTAGTTCGACTTTGGTACAAGTTAAGCACGGCGTCAGAAAAAATAAAACAGCTGAAGTCGCACTACCCGACTTGATGGCGAATTTGTTTGGATTTTCTTGCTCGGATGAGCTTAGCACAACAACACGACTGTAGCAAGGCGTTTGAAACGGGCCTGAAAAAAAATTTCTTTAGTAAAAAAAAAAACTTCCCTGAAGACTAAATAACAGACTGGGTGTAATAATGTCTTATTTACCCGATGATTTATCAGAGTATAAATGCTTGGTTTTACTGTAGCGGTTGATCCTGCAGCAAGACCAGACTACCTTCATGAGATAATCGTTGATGACACGTCAGGATGGAGCTGGGAGAGCAGCGCTCAGGAAAATATAGAGCGAGCTCTGTCAAAGGTGAGAGTCTGCAAGCAAGACGCTGATCACACCCAAAACAAACTCAGAAGTGAATACTTCTCCGAGTGGAACGAGACTTGTGAAGTCACGGAGGCGAGAAAGATGCCCGTTTGTAATTTAGAAGGTCTTTTCTCCAAACTGGAGCATCAGTACCGTGGCGTCAACTTTGACATCAGAAAGAAGATTGAAGGAATTAGATGGGCGCCATCTTGGTCTCACAAAGTGTTTGAGTTTACATTTGGTGATAATATTGATTCTGGCGAGGTTTATTTTGGAATGATTTGCCTTGCCAAAAGCTCTGATGGCCAAACGGTCGATGCAGTTAGCACACTCTATAAGCTTAACTTCACTCTAGCCAAAGAAAGGGTTGTAACAGTCGAAACTTTTCAGCTGCTAGGATTCATACCATTAAACAGCGAAAGAAAAGTTCATTACCACAGGAAGAATCTCGTGCACATTTCAAAAGAGCAAATTTCAAATTTTTGTCGTGTAAAAGCCATGGAAGCATTCGAAAGCAAAGGTTTCATTTCTCACATATCGTACGTTCCTCAGCTTTCAGCTATTGATAACTAGTTAGATCAGAAGTACGACATGCATTTGGGAAGAAAATGTATCGACCGGCTACCCACAGTCACCTTAATTGTTTTGATAACCACGCATTCAAAGGCATATCTAACTTTTTAAATCAATCTGCTGTAACGCAACCAAGCGCTAGTATTGTCTGAGAAGTCAAATGTAATCTGTGAACACTGTACTGTGCCACTAACTTGGGGCAGCAGTTTGTTTGTATGCATTTTAAAAAGATGGTCAATAAAAATTGTGTTTCCACTGAGTTATATTTGTGTTGAAGAATTTAATGGGAGTAATTTTTTGAGCCATCCAGAAATCAGTATGCACTTTATGCCAAGGAGGGTCACGGGGTAAAGGTCTTTGTGCAAGTCTTTTCAACCATTCAAATATTATGACTATATCCACGTTCCTTTGTGCACCTCAGTTTCAGTCAATGCATGCTTGCAGTACACCACACAAGACTGCTTTGTTAAACTGAAGAACAGTACAAACAGCCGTTGACTTATAACGGCTAATATATAAATACAGTATACAGCTTTAATCCGGTAATCAAAAAAAGAGGGAAAAAAACCTGCTCTCGATGCAAACCCACAATCTACGAAACAGATTTTTTCGCTCTCACCAATTGAGATACTGAGTTACAGGCCAGGTCAGCTAAAAACATTGCATAACCCTCAAACTTTTGCAGTTTTAAAGCGACAGAATCAGTTGCTCACAGACTTCGTGAAATAAGCCTCGTAGAATGTATTATTATAAGTTTCGTTAAGTTAGTACAACTGATAAAGATATAGATCCAAACAGACTTCCCCACTCAGTACGGAATGACTTGTATACAACCAAATTTCGTTTCAACTCTTATTAACATTTTGAGTCCTTCAGATTATTCTGTGATACATGTTTTATTTTGAATTGACACGAATTTCTCAGAATAGGAGATAAACGCAGTTTCTTAGAAGCGGAGTTATTTCACTGACGTCATTCTCAGAAAGAGGTGAAGTTCGTTTTTTGTATACAGTTTACAGTTTCTAAGAATCTGAATGCTTTCAAAGTATTCCCAGAAAGAAATGAAATTAGCATTCTCATGAGTTGAGAACAGTTTCTTCGAATAGAGGATACCGTTTCTAAGAATTTTATATAGTCCCTACTTACTACGAAGGAAACAACTAAAATCTTTACAAACATAGGTTTCCCCGACCATGATTTTGAAAATAGTTCTCTTCATGGATTTATAGCACGGTGTCACTATAAGAACTACAAGATAATGTGACCATTCATTCTCAAGATAATGCGACTATTTTTTTCAAACTACAATATATTGTGACCATTCATATTTTTTGCCAGTTTATTTTCTGGCACCAATTATGTACGTAACTGTTAAATTAGTGTTGAAACTTTGTGTTTATTGATATCATTGCGATCCACGAACATCAAACAGTCCACAGCCAGTTACATTTTGGAGCAACATTTTAAGGAATATATATACCTGGCCAAAAAAAAACAAAGTTCTGAATATGCTTCTGTTTTTTACAAAAACACGCTATGTAAGAACATCATAAAACGATATCAGTATACTTCAAACTACGTTGAATATCATAAAAAAATAATTGGTTTATCGCTAAAACATTGAACTTATCACATTGGCGACAAAAGGTTTGCTTGTCTTTAAGGATCTATGAGACAATACTAGCTTGTTCATTTTCATCCGTCACATCTTCAATCGATGGCACCACATTGATTTGGTCAATGAGGCCTTCGTTGAAAAAACCTTCCAAAGCCTTATAGCGGAAGAAGTTTTTTATGCGTTTAAGTGATTTTACACCAAGTACTCGATCCTGCACTTTCTCTTCTGCAGTCTCCCACTTGATCAAACCGAATAGGGCTGAGTGTTCATTTTTAGTTACGATTCTCTCCGGGGCAACTTTGAAATCCAGCTTGTAGAGGCAGTACATGCAGTCTACAAACTTGCCATCTTTGGACTTTCCAAACGCTATAATTCCATACCTAGCACCCGAATCACTAGACGAGTTGTATTTGAACTCCATAATCTTATCAGTCCATTCACTTGCCCACTTGATTCCGTTCATTTTCTTTCTCATCTCTTCGTCTATGCCCTCATATGCGTCCTGAAGATGATCAAGGAAGCCTTGGATTTCCTCAATGGCAATTCCTTTGGACTCCATTACCTGTCGGTAAAAATATCAGATACTTTTAGCACACTTGTGGTATATTAAATAACAATGTTGTTGCATTGCGACAGAGAAATCCTTAAAAAAAAGCTTGAGAACTAAGAAGAAGGAAGTAACACTTGTCCCAACCACAAAACTAGAATTAATATAATATAAATATATAAATCTTATAAGTTCTCTAGTTATATTTGCTTTTCTCGTTTGTTCTTTTGACTATGTTTTATAATAGGTGATGTAGTTTGTCACGCAACAGACTCACCGGTATTAACATATACACTCGCAATTACTATCAAAATTTGGAAAAAATCGAGACCTCTGACGTGCTAGATCTAATGTTACAATCAATCAAGTTCATTAAAAAGTACAAGTTTTTCTCCGGATCAAAAGTTCTGCTATTTAGTTCCACGTAATAGACCTTACAAACGTTTAGAGCAATCAGTATAGACATTTGAGCAAAGGCTAAACAAACAAGTTTTAATGGTTGTGTGTGCCTTTCAGCGGTATTTCATATACAGTTCAATCGAATCATCTACTACATATACATACCCATGTCAATACGTATTCCATACCTCACAACCCTCGTGCCATTTGTCAAAAAGCTCACCCTCCATTTCTCGTTGAACTTGAACCGCGTCATACTGGGAAACTTTCACAGTGTGGAGGCCTTCCTTTACTTTCACCAACGCTCGGCTGATGTCTTCTACCCTCTCCAAAGCTGTTGCCACCTTAACTGCTCCATCTATAAGTTGTACAAGCTTCAAGGGCAGTAAGGAAGAGAGAAGTTGAATACAGTTAGGTTTTTTTCTTTCGTTTGAGGGCGAGCTGGCAGAACTAGCCTTCCTTTTATTTATATGCGATTGCTGTAACTTTTGGCAGAGAAGTAAAAACTGTAACCAATTTCCAGGTGAATATGAATATATTATAGGTGATGGCACCGACCTCACCGCAACTTAAAACAATAAGTTCATACACTAGCGCATCTTTCTTAAGGCTTTCAGCTTCCTTACTCTCCGTCTCGAAAATATCTTTAAAATATTGCTTCGCAAATTACTTTTATGTCAGTATGCATGACCAAAGTTTAGGCAAGTAAAACCCTTAAGTGGAACCGGTCGTTGATTAACAGAAACTATTAAAGAACATGTTTGTTTGACAAGATGTTGACTGAGGTTTCCTTGTTTCAAAGCATAGTATATAATTACTTCTTCCACTAACGAGACGAATAAAGTTTGTCAGGTTTATAAATTCAATGTGTTGTTCAAATACGACAAAGCAAAATTTCTCTGTCTACCAAATAATGTTAGACCTCTGCAAAGCTCAAACATAATACAGACCTGTGCCATGTTTTAGTACAGCCAGTAATCCGGGCCGCGTCTCAAACCAGAGGACGGTTCAGGGTTGTCAATGTGATGGAAACGCAACAAAACTGCACAGCTTCGAGCGACACTTAAATACAATTTTATAATATATACTGGACTATATAACCCTTTTAAAAGTGTTTGCGGTAGCATGAAAACTTTCGGTTTCACTTTGACCAAATGTAGGACTAGCGTATTTATCAAATTGAAAAGTAAACCGGAAGCAACTCGAGATTGTTTTTCTAACGATCTCATCTTTTGATAACAAGAGGCATGCACGACCGATCACAGTTGGGTTTTTTCCAAGAAACCAAGACAATTAAGCGATTTTATCAAAAGCTGTGAAGTTCAACCGGCTTGACGGTTTGTGAAGCTTTCAGTCAATTGATAAACCGGGATGATATTCTAGGCAAGGTGTTTTAGGTTTGAACTTTTTGCATGTTCTTGCTATATGATATTTGTCGTTAATTCGGTAATTATAGCTCCCTTCAGAAATTCAGTCCTAAAACACGGAATAACTGAGATGTTATTTTCAAAGATCTGACACAGTTCATTAGTTCTGTGGGGTTTCATTTGAGTTGACTGAGACAAAAAATGTGAACTTTGTTTTCGCTATGACGGATCTCGACAAACACTTTCGCTTTCGCTGTATAATTTCAAGGGAAAATTCCCTACAGCTGGTAGGTGCCACATTAAAATATGTTTTGGTTATCTTATCAAAAGCGCTTTGTTAAGACCACATGATTGTTTTGTTCTCTTCCAGTTTCAAAGGTATCTTGTCTGCGAAAGCTGTGTAACGACATCTTTCCTAACTAGCAACGTTGCTCGAGTCTCCAGCCATCGAAGCTCTCGTTAACTCAAAATCAGCAAATGGGAAGCATAATATCTTATTTGTTTTCCAATGGAAAGGACCCTAATATAGCCAACGACTCAATTCCCAAGGTAAATAATACAAAGTATCTTTTTTTTTTTATGAAAGCACACAGTAAGTGCTCTTGTACAAGTGTTTCGCAAGGAGACCTACTGTTGTTTCTGTTATTTCTTTGGTTTAAGTCCCTGAATATTTCCTTCTTCGTTGGTTCAAATAGATAAAGACTAAAGACCTTACTATCTTTCTTTACAGTTACAAAAACCTTTGTTACAAGCTAGAGGGTTTTCGACTCGAATGTGCGCTCTCATTAGCTAGAACGAGGTCACGCGGATGAGTTCAAATCAAATGTTCGCAGCTGGTTGATATACTAATCACGAAAATCGGAAGCCGTTGAACATTGCGGTCGCACTGTCACGTTTAATAGGCGGAAAGTTTTAATTTTTAAATTTGTTTAAATTATGTAACATTAACCAGTTAAGGACTTCTCCCTCGGGAAGCATTTATTTTGTTTCCCTCAAATCTCGATATTTCCCGAGACGAAGTCGAGGAAATGAAAGAGATGTTTTTCAAGGGAGCAGTCATGAAGTATATATTATTGTTATTATGAACGGGAAGAAATACGAGCTACCACTCTATATGATAGTGGTAGTACATAAGTAGCAAATACAAATACAACAAACATTAAATAAAACTAATAGGAATAGAAATACAAAAATACAAAGACGATTTCGTGCAAATACAAATACAAAGACAACGACAAATTTATACAAAATACAAGATACAAAAAAATACAAAACAAAATACAAATTTAAAAAATTTTACAAAACACAAAATTATACAAAATACAAAATTATACAAAATACAAAAGTATACAAAATACAAAATTATACAAAATACGAAATACAAAACACAAAATTTAAACCACAAAATACAAAATACATGGACAAAAACAAATACAAATACAAAATGCAAACACAAGTACAAATACATAACAAACACATTTATAATATATTTTTTGTGATGTAAAACTTTTTTCCTAGTAATGGGTCAAATACAACTAAGTACTTTTGGAAAAAATTGAATTCAATCCTTTGATATTCTACCATTTGTTACAGGATGATCCTCCAGAAAGCGGTGGCTGTAAAGAGGTATAAGAAGAGTTCCGGGAAAAAAAGTTTTTTTTAGAAGTTAATTTTAAAAAAAGTATATCTTTTTACATTAATTTTGATGTTTCCTGTTAAGTCTTATCTATTGACTGTAGCGTTTCATGAATCGGCTTAACCTAAACTCTAGGATTCCTTCATTTCGGCCTTTAGGAGACAACCAATGCATCAATAGATAATATGAAGCTATATAGCAAAAACGAAGTTCCATAGCATTTATGTTCTAACATTCAAAAAATAATGTCTCAATTTAGTGGTTTGTCGGCTATAACTGTTATTTTCCTCTCATTTTTTCCTAATGCTGTTGTTATAAATGCTCTTCTTATTATTATCAATGTTAATAATTCTACTCATTGTAATTAATACCATTATTTATTGATGTAATTTAAAATCCTTTTTACAGGGAAGCAAAAGTGAAATTTTTAAGTGCCTTGAATTTTGAATTTTTCTGCATTTTGGAAATAACTGCTTTTTGGTGCTATTAAAAAAAAAATTGTATCATCTTTCCTCTTCGAAGCATGAGATCTAATAGAACAAAATTAATTCAAATATTTTAAAGCAGTTGGCCAAAGTATGTCTGGGGAAGGCTATTTTTACAACTGAAGGCATTTGAACTAACTTCAAAAGTAACATATCCTTGATCATAAGCAAGAGTCTACATATGAATATATTATACATGAGGAAAGTTTGACATATAGTTTTAAAATCAGATCTCCTATTCGTGTTATCATTATACTATTCTTATCATCATCATCATTATTATTATTATTATTATTATCAAAGAAAGATGTAGATTGCGATGATGTAACCTACATAGAGGAGATTAGATCCAGTAGCAGAGAGGCAGAGAACAAAGCGCTTAACAAAGTCAAAGACGGTCTCTACAGTGTCAAAGTATCAAAGTTCGACGCAACTCAGCTGCAAAGAGAAATGGAAGGAGAATTGTTTGATAAGTGGCATGAAGGATGTGAGGTATGTAGCAACCTCGTTCCCAGGGCCCTTTTCTCTTCTTTTGTTATGATATAGGGTCAGATTGTTTTTTTCTTTTCTGCTTAATATCATCCACCTACCGTTCCTAAAACATTCGGCTGTAGTCAAGACAGTTAACGTTTTGTTATCTTAGGTTATGGAGGCAAGAAAAATTGCAATCGAAGATGTCCCGGGCTTTCTTGATCACCTCCAAGACGCTTACGAAGGCATTGATGATGAAATGAGGAAGAAAATGAGTGGGATCGAATGGGCCGCAGACTGGTCCTACAAAATCATGGAATTCAAGTACAACCGCTCCGACGACTCTGGTGCTAGATATGGAATGATAGTGTTTGGAAAATCCAAAGATAGAAAATTTGTAGATTGCATGTACTGTCTCTTCAGGCTGGATTTCAAAGTCGCCCCGGAGAGAATCGTCACAACAAAGCAGAAATCTATTCTGTGGGGCTTACAGAAATGGGAAAGCGTGCAGGAAGAGGAACGCGAGCGAGCCATTGGAGTCGTCTCGCTAAAGCGTATCAAGAATTTTTTCCGCTTCAAAGCTTTGCAAGGGTTTTACAACGAAGGCCTCATTGAGGAAATCAACGTGGTGCCTTCAATCGAGGATGCTTTGGAAAACGAGGCTAACTAAGAAGACAATTTAAAACTGAGCTTCTCCGCATATAAAACATGTTATTAAACTTTTAACCTCTAATATTGTGTTTTCAGCATTCTAATTGGTTCACTTGTTCTCGGTTAACAGCTCACATCCCGAGATGACCATATATGGAAACTGACTGTGTATCGTTACAAACCTTATTCTGGATAAATTTTAGCAGACATTTTCAAGTACCAATAGGTATTAAAATCTCGAGAAATTTGAGGTCTCCATATCAGAGATATCGCTCCATATTAGAAAGATATCCGTACTCGAGAGGTGTCCATAATAGAGAGGTGTCCATAATAAAGAGGTGTCTGTATTAGAGAGGTGTCCATATTTGGAAATTATCCATATCAGGGAAGTGTCTGTATTAGAGAGGTGTCCATATTTGGAAATTATCCATATCAGGGAAGTGTCTGTATAAGAGAGGTGTCCATATTTGGAAACTATCCATATCAGGGAAGTGTCTGTATTAGAGAGGTGTCCGTACTATAAATTCCAGCGAGAAAATGCGTTATTCAGAACTCACTACGTGTATGTTTTATTTTAAAGTTCAGTTCCACCATGCTGGGATTTGTAAATGTTTTACTTCAATTCGAGGCTTACCCTGAGTACGTGCGCCGACAGTCTATTTTTTCAGCGGTACCTGGAACTAGAAAAGGGTCTATTTTGGCAATATCCTTAAATTGAACATTTGTTAGTTAATCAAATTTACATGTTCAGGAACACAGAAAAGTGTGTCGACCTTTACATCAGCACCATAGGAAGCAGATAAAATTGGAAAAGGAATCTTCGCCGGGAAAAAGATGATGTAGTTCTAAGTAGCGAAACATGACGACGCCCGGGAAAACGCTCATTAACGAAATGGGTTTCAATGCATTTAGAAAATGTTTCTTTATTACGCGGAGGGAGGGGGAATAGGGAGTTGAACCTTTTTTTCAACGCTAACGAATTTTAGCGAGTATTAAGTACTTAAACGTTAATACAACATATAAATTCGAGTGAGGCCATACCACCGGAACGGGATATAATCCAAGTGTCGCTGATCTACAGCATTACAAGGAATCCCTTAAATCCACACATACAAGGAAAGAGAAAAAATCTCTGCCCTCGGTGGGATTCGAACCCACGAGCTACGAAACAAACAACTGAAGCGTTATTTTTTCAAAATGACTAAAACCGCTAACATTAGTAGCCGCTAAAAGTATTTAGGCATAAAATATTTTGTTATACTTTCCTCTTATTTCAAAAATTAATCAACAAGACTCTAATTCAAGCCATGTCTGTTTTAGTGTTTGGAAGTTGAGAGACAACTGAAGGTGAAGATTAACTAACAGGCCGTTTAATTTAAGCTTTTTTTTATAATACAGTTTTTAGCTTTTTTGTGTTTTCTGTAAGCTAATATTTTTCACCATTTTTATTCACTCACTAACGATAGCAGTGAGTACTGCTGAACAATGTTTACAATAGAAAGTGATCTGATTTGTATTAAGTTTTTGAATGAAAGAAATTTAACAAACAAACTTCAGAATGTGCAAAATGCTGTCGCGCGGATTGTTGCTAGAAAGCGCAAATATGATCACATCACTCCAATTCTGCAAAAGTTGCACCGGCTTCCTGTCGAGTATAGAATAATATTCAAAATTAACTTACTTAAGTTGATACTTATACATGATCTTGTTCCAGTTTATCTTAGAGTAATCGGATAGACATTACGTTCATCATTTAAAGCTGCAAAACTTGAAACTGTGAAACTGAACACGGAGATTTATGAATGCTTTGCCTGATCCCAAAAAACATTAGATCTGTACATAGTCTCTCAACCTTTAAAGTACCTATGATTTTATTATCTCAGCGGATAGACCTTGCTAAATAAGGAAAAGCGGTGAAAATTTTCTGTCAAAATCTATGGTTCTTGGGATACTAACATTTTAATGTTTTTTAAAAACTGATAACGTCGTAAGTGTGACAGTCAAATTTGCAGTTTTTTTCTAAATCTGCTGCCAATCAACTCTACTCATATCACTTTGTGCTTTCTTAAATATCTAAACGAATGATAAGTTTTAAAATATATACAACGGCAACTTGAAAAAAACCCAAACATGGAGTTGCGCAGATTCGCCGGAAATGACTTGCCGGAAAGTTCTTCCACAGGAAGCCCGAGTCATAATGAGACTCACATAAGATGTTTCGCGTGCCTAGTATTAACAGGTAGACGGAATCATTTCAATATACCGGCTTTATTAAATTCAATACTCAGTTTGGTCCAATATTTGTCAAATGCTCATAAACAATGTTCGAAATTAAATGGGGCTTTTTATGTTAGAAACAATGTTATACTGGTTGGCTGTTTAATGCAATAATCCGCTTGAAATGGCTTATTCTTGTTTCGATTTAGCAAACTATTCTCATTAAAGCCTGTTTTTCACCTTCACTAGCGCACGGATTCCATCAGCTTTGTTTGTTGTTTAATTAACTTGTTTCCATACTTTGTTAAATCTATTATAAAACGATGAAAATAACCTGTTGATATCTCGATCTGTTTTCTCTTTCGAAAATTTTGTTCCAGTACTAGTTGACTTGAGATAGGTCTGCAGCGAAGCCGGCTCAGAGTGAAAGAACAGATTTAAATAACTTGAGCGAATGTAAAAAAATAGAGCGGTAGAGAGACTCCGCTACTTTAGATTAGCTTAAGTATGTTTTTATATGTTAACAAGACGTTCCTCTTATGTAAGGCCTAGTTCACATACTCCGGCAAACTTTTGAAAGCCAATATCCTTGGCGTACTAGTACTCGCGAAAGCATCGGCGAATTTTTCTCCGGTTGGTCACGCAGTAGAGCAGTTGACCGCGGTGCCTCAATCTCGGTTCCACGGTTAATGAAATACTAAGCGGCTATGCGTCTATGCGTAGGCTTAACTTAAGTGCGTATTTCAACGAAACTCAATTCAAACGACTCTATTTCTTTTATTTGAGGGTATTAAAACCAATAGAAAAACAATTGACCGCGCCAAAGGCTCGTTTTTTATGAACCTCTATTAAGAGGCCACCTCTATTAAGCGGCCACCAAGCCATTCCCCAAGGGTGGCCGAGAGAGGCAAACTCTACAACATTAACTCGGACTAAAATGACTTCACTGACCGATTTTCACTTTTCAGAGCAAGTTTCTCCAACAGTGAAGTGAGCTTTACATAACTTACATGTCAAGGAAACAGCAACGGTCACGCCAACGGATGAGACCAACTGTAAAACAAAGTAGATGGATCTAAGTCGTTTCTCTCGCACTGAATCATTCTTACTAAATGCCACAGCATTGGATGAGAGAAAAAACAGAACTACGAAAGCCGACACCAATATTTTCACAGTTTGTTTCAAACCCAAGCGTTCGGCCTGTACATGTTCAGCATCGTCCGGGGAGTGTTTTGACTCGAGTTTTTTCGTACTCAGGGCGCACACG
The DNA here is from genome assembly GCA_026413305.1 of Hydrozoanthus tunicans. Taxonomy (NCBI): domain Eukaryota; kingdom Metazoa; phylum Cnidaria; class Anthozoa; order Zoantharia; family Hydrozoanthidae; genus Hydrozoanthus; species Hydrozoanthus tunicans. The sequence continues at coordinate 11,851 of JAOBAT010062862.1, read as the reverse complement.
ATGTTTAATGCACAAACCAGTGACAAAACCAACGGTACAGCGTAGTGAACAAAGAGCTGACAGGAGATTGCAAATGTTAATGTAGATGTGCCTGCATATGTTGACCAATGCTCGGTTTGAGATGCATTTTCCTGGCTGATTTCGTCGATCTTTATGTTGATTGCTAGCGGGATCACTGGAATAACAGGAACAAGGAAGACAACAAAAACTGTCCAAAGAAGGACCTGACGAGTAGAGAAATGGCGAGCTTTCATTTTGCTAACATAAAGAACAAAACCAATGGCAGTGATGTTGTAGAGCGCTACAGCTTGAAGCCACATGGCCATCCAGTTCTGTAAGGATTTGGTAATGTGCCGGCTGGATAACGAGATTCTCTGCCAGTCTTGATTAACGACAAGACTGAAGCCTAACAACCCGCTCAGCGACAGGAATAGAAGTTTCACTTCACGTAGGTGGCGCCAGTTGGATACCAAATCATAAAGCATGTAAATGAATACAATGAAGATCACGACATTCGCAAAGTCATGATTGTAAGCGGTTGCAAACAAATTTAAAGCGAGAGTATAACAACTCGAGACAAACGTCCCAAACATCATCCTAACGTTGAGCTAGCGGTCGCGTCGAGAACTTCAATAACCGAATATAGTTATATCATGATAAGTTATGAGTGCAAATAAGCCTAATTAAAAAACAGTTCCGGTTGATCCAACACCATATCGAAGTTACGCTTGAAAGGTTAAAAACACCAAAAAAACCAAGATGTTTTCATTGAGGCCACAAATAAAATATAATCGAACGTTCGGACACTTTGCGCTCCAGTACGACCGTTAAAGTCGTTACTAACAAGCTGGTACGATCAGCAAAGAATCTCTATAGAAAACTTTTCACTAAAAAAATGATCGAATGATGACGGCTTTTACTTTTCCAGTTTTTATCTGGAGTATAGTATTTATTCTAAGGAAACTCTTCCCATGTTTAGTGTTATTTTCGCACTAACTGTCTGGTGTTTTGCTATAGCCGTCGACAAAACTAACCTTACATGTACAATTAATTTGAACTAAGAACATTTTAGTGGAAAGTAGTTAAAAATCAACAAGGGCGTCATGTCAAACCGAAAGAGCAAGTATCTACCACATTTATTAAACTGCTTTTGTTCTAGATGAACTTTAGTTCCGTTTTTATATCCGCCTTATTGCCTCATTTTGTATTCTTGTGTGATGTATTAGAAACGAGGAACGTATATTTCGGCTATACCTTCGTTTACCCAAAAATTGAAACAATTACATGATGTCAAAGACTTTAATTCCAAAAAATTCGCAAACTCCAAAAAAATTGGTTCGCAAAAGATTTGCGAATTACCAATGGTCAAGGTACTGACTATGATTTCTCTGAAAATTATGGGCTAAAAGTTCTTGAATTTACAAACGTAACTGCTAAAACGTTTTCGTGTAGATTGTGACCGCACGGTCCAAAAAAAGACGGCGGTTTAACCCTATCTAGCCTGGGCTTTTTTGAGGTCTCGTAGCCTGGGGGGGGGGTGATTCAACCCCAACGCCGTAACTTTCTTGTTATTTATCCAAAACATGTGAAACTTGGGTCAACTGATCAATGTTGTGAGGACACTCAAACTTCATGTAAACAGGCCCTTACTGATGAATACAAATGCCCGTCTACGGCTCTGAGAGAATGTCCCGTTCGGTTAAACAGATTTCAACAAAAAAATGTTTTTAAAATACAAATTGAAAATGAAACCTTATCATTCTTAAGTAGCCTTCTGTGAAAGTTTGTCGCACTCTTGTTCGCAATATTAAATTCGACTGCACATGAGTTGGCCCCATCTACTTTTTTTTATAATCTTTGTCTTCCGTAACCCCCCTACTCTTTGCGCTAAGTAGTATCTGGGACGAAGTTCAGAAGATGGCAAAGGATAGAGACAGGTGGAGAGGTCTCGTCGCTGCCTTATTTCCCACGGGGCCAGGGGGGCGACGAACCCAAATAAAACTGTAAGTACCCAAGCTAGTAAAAACTACAATCTTCTCTTTTTCTGGCGGCTAGTAAGTTTGATGACAAAGCCCTACTAAAAGAACAGAGTAAAACTTAGAACTTCATACGATTGTATTATACCGCAAACTAGCAGATTTTGGCATAAAATTGTTTATTTAAATAAGCTAAGTAGCCCAGTGTACTCTACAGACGTTTAGTGGTGCCCAGTCTTTTACGCAAGCTTCTACTCGCGCATACGACGCCTGTCGATTTTTAATCCTGTGTCCAGAATACTAGCAAATGTTTTGATTGTATTATGAAGATTGTTGTTCTTGCAATAGTCTTTTTCTCGTCCATATGCACACACATCCTTTGTAATAAAAAAGACCAACAGGTTTATGAGCAAAGCTTGTACTTGAAGGATAAAGAATTGACTGATACTTGCAATGGAAAAACCGCCTCGTGCTTAGAATCAGAACCCACGGAACAGGTATGTTAGTTTAGAATATAATTGCGGAACAGTTCGTTGGGATTTCAAATTATTTTGGAATGATTGAACGAACTTTTACTTAGATAACAAAAAGATTGCGATTCCAACATAAAACTCAAGAAATATGAAGAGCTGTACATCAGTTACTGACTTCAGTACCGTTGGCCCACTCGAAACTTTTATCACCGTAAGGCTAAAAAATTGAATAAAAAAATTATGATCTTCCAATATCATAGACTTATACCGTTAAAGTTTTGGTATCACTTCATTAAAAAAATAACGGTTTAATAAATAAACCACCAGCCTGTGTTTCGAAATGGCATGCCCGCAAATGCCCCATCTCCCTACACCTCCCCACGGAGGAGAAGTTTGCTAACTAGGAACCAGTCCCCACGTTTTGTGTCGCAAAGCCACGTTTATCAGTTTCTGGAAGTTTTTCGGTTCTCAAGGTAGAAATAATTCCGAAATGGCGTTCTCCGGACGTTTGGCTCCCAAGTTGCGTTCATCTATTAGTTTTGCTCGCAATGGAGTGCTGAAGAGAGCCATGAGTGCCCAATCGAGCGGGTCTGGAGGTGCTTTTGCAAGAAATGTCGTTCCACTCGCTCTTGGAGCAAGTGCCGTGACAGTCGGCCTATTCACAGTGAAGCAGTTTTACTTTAAAAATAATTCATCTCTCCTCTTTGAAAATGTTCATGCTGCTACTGAGGTAGGAAATTGTGGCTTTCTTCTCGGTTGAATTTTCGTTTTGAAAAGATCTTGTGGCAGTTTTACTCCCTTGCATGAGCACCGTTTTCACAAGTCCATTGCCACGTGATACATATGCCGGTATGCTGTGCCGCATTTATGTCTTCGGCACATCATTGAACTTTTTTTCTGCTACAACTGTTAAGATCAATTTTAAGATAATCTGGAGGAACTAGATGCATATTGTAAAAAGTTGTTATAAGTTTTTCTGCGGCTGCAAAGAAAAATCACTTCGTTTCACTTTTACTTTTTAATGCGCCACCTCGAAACACAGCGTCAAGAAGGAGTCTTGGTTAGTCAGCAACTCCAAAAAACCAATTATTTTCAGGACTTGACATAAATAAGCTCACAGTAAGTTTTTTGCTTTGATTTTTTCTTGAGTTCACAACTGCTAGCAGTAATCCTTTAAGATCTTGAACCTGAACTAAGAAATGTACATTTTGTTTTATAGTTTTAAATAATCTGTTTTAACCTAGTTATAATAATAATATAACTTGTTAACTATTACTTCAAGCTGAAGAAGAAGCCAAACATTCATGAAAGAACATTTATCATGGTAAAGCCAGATGGTGTCCAGAGGGGGCTTGTTGGGGATATCATCAAGAGATTTGAACAGAAGGGTTTCAAGATTGTTGCCATGAAGTTTATGAAGGTAAAATAAGAAAATTTTGTGTTTCAGAGACAGTATGTGATAAGTGATACAATGTATCACTTAAAAACTATAGATTATTGAAAACTCTTAAAAGTTTCAGATGAAAGTCTTATGCCATCTTACTCACGACACTAATTAATTTTACTAGTTTTAAATAAAGCCTTGGATAAATGTCGAACTTTTCATGAGTCAAATTAAATTGAGCAGTTAATCATCTGCCCCAATTAAGCTTGACAGATTCTATTTTGATCCACTGATACATCTATCCATCAGCTTGAGACAGATAGAATCTGTTCTTATTTGGTTTGTCTAATTATGTTCGACGTTTTGGACCTGAGCACTCGAAAATTGATTTAGGTCGACACAAACTACAAATTAGTTTGACTCATGAAAAGTTTGACATTTGTCCTAGGCCTTAGTTTATCATTTTGACCTAGTATATGTCTCATATGTTCTATATAATAATTTAATTATATACTTGAATGGACTCATTGTGCGCTGTATATAATAGTTATTTAATATTTTTCTTTTTTATAAAAAAGATGGCAGTTGTCAACTGAGATTAGTGCTGTTATTACCTTCTGTCACACCACATTATTTTATCTCTTGGGTTTTTTATTGTTATATTTATGTAATATATTAATTTTGAGTGACAAATTTAATATCAAATAAATAATTAAATCTCTGATGTCTGTCAGTACCCAAGCCAAGGTCCTAAACCTGCTGACTTTTTGATGGATGCACTTTGCAGGCAAGTGAAGACCATCTAAGCAAACATTATGAAGACCTGAAAGAGCGACCTTTCTTCCCTGGCCTCGTTAAGTTTATGTCAACTGGACCTGTTTGTGCAATGGTAAGATAAACAGCTTCTCATAAGAACTGTGACTGCCAGGTATGAGGTCCTGGGTTAGATAGCTGGCCTTCTTAAGGGTTTGAACATTTGTGCTGCCTTGTTCCAGATATTGATTAATTTGCTTGTCCTAGCCATTAATTTTCATTCAAGAACCTTGGGTAGACTGTTGTCAATAAATTTGTAATAAATACTACTTTGTACAATTAGAAAGTAAGATATTAATGAGTATTAAAATTTGTGTAAGTAAGCTACTTTAAACTTTAATCCCTATAGTAGCTGGGAAGCAACTAATGGGAACCCAAACATTATTGGTCAGTTTAAGAACAGAGCAGCTCCTAAATAAGATAGATTAGGATAGTAAAAGCTTTTAGGATTTCATGCATGTTGTAAATGGTTGAAATTAAATGTTTCTTAACACACTTATTAGATATAGCTTACGAGTATATTTCATTTCAGGTGTTTGAAGGGTTGAATGTTGTCAAGACTGGAAGAGTAATGTTAGGTGAAACAGATCCTGTAAGTTAATATTAATTATGGTTGCCTTTTTGCTAACTTTAATCTGCAGCAGTACTGTATGTTTTGGTTTCCATTGACTTATTTTCGTGTTGTAATTTACCTTCAAACCCCTCTAAATGAAAAAAGGTTTTGTCACTTCCTCTGATTTGAATTTACTTACTGGAAATCAGCTTTAACATTTTTTTTATTCTACTTATCTATAATTTATATAAGATAACTAACAGTTCATAGAGTGAAAGGGATTATTCATTGTTATAAATGGTAAATTATAAAATGATTCTTATTCAGTAGCCACAACTAAATGAACACATTGTTTTGACTGCTGCTACTAGGCTTCCCCAGGTGATGACATAGACTGGATGATCATGTAGACAGCCTTCTTTGCTCTGTAAAACGAAGATATTGGTTTTAGTTAAAATGACATAGTCATAGTATAATTATGACTTTTGTTACAGTGTGCTTAGTTAAAGTAGAATTATTTTAAAATTTGATTTTTTTCTGCACCAGAAAAAACAACTAACCAAAGTTGAAACTATGTTTTCCTTTGGTTTCTGTCAAGGAAAGGTAGTTGCCAGCCAGGGCAAATTGTCTACAAAGTATTAAACTTTAGACTTCTTTCATTGTTTAAGGCTGCATCTAAACCAGGCACAATCCGAGGTGATTACTGTGTCCAGATTGGAAGGTGAGAGAACAACACATTGCTTATACTTTTTGTTAGCCCGAAATTGTGAAATTGATTAAACCATACTGGACCAACTTATAACAAGAATTAAGAGTTCTTACACTTCATCACTAAGCTAAGCTAAATCCTTTCTCAAGCTAAATAGCCTAATAGAATATCTTTTGTGTCCATGGTATTAAGGGGATGAGAGTCTTCCCCTTGGACAGAACACTAATCTATCAGAGGTCAACCACTGTGCCACTAATCTAATACACCGCAACCCATTTTAATATGATTAATCATTTAAAATCTGTACCTAATGGGCTAATTGGGCTCAACTGGCCAAGTTAAGCAGTAAATCTTCAATGTGAAGTCAGTACTGTTTAAGTTTAGTTTGAAAAGTCTAGCAATTTTGTCAACAAAATAAGATGGGCAATAATTTTTTTAGAGTAGACTTTTTTTTTTAGCTAAGTTGTAAAAAACAGATTAGTGTTTTAAGTTAATCCTTTGATACCTATTTGTATTCATACTTGTTAATTCATCAAACTAGGTAGAACCTACCATATACTTTTCTGACTGAACAAGTTTGGAAGAACTTGACTTGTCTTTCAATTTGTACAATCAAATTTCATTTTCTCATTACCAAGTGTCTTATTTTGTATGTGTAGTGTAATGAGAAGTTAGATGTTGATAACTGATTGGGACTTGAAGCATTATTAAAGTTGTCATGAACTACAATAACTTTGTTGTGAGATTTGAACAGGCATATCTAATCATGTGCATCTTTTTATTTTGTACAGAAACATCATCCATGGTAGTGATTCAGTCGAGAGTGCTAACAAGGAGATTGCACTGTGGTTTGATAAATCAGAATTGATTGACTGGGAACCAGCAGAACAGAAATGGGTGTACGAGTAATCTGTTACAAGTGGAAGCAATTTCGTGTGAAGCTAGTGTAATAATGCTGTTGCCCTTGCTCCAAAATCCCCAATGTAGGGTTTGGAAGAATGACTGACTAGGATGAAATCTATTGTGATAAATTGTAATGCCAACAAATTGAAAACAATTGTTATCTTTCCTCAAATACTGTAAACTGAAAACCCCCTAAAACTGATTACTTTGGGTAACCATGCATAATTTAGGATTGTGAAAAAACATGTAAGTTTAAATCTTGTATTTAAATCTCAAAAACATTAGCCTAGTTAGCGAAAAAATTTGTTAAACTGAAAGTCCATAAAGTAATAAAGACTATCAGTCACTTTTTATGTGCAGTTGTTGAATTGAAGTAGACTGATGGTAATTACAGTTAAATAACATGATATGATTTAATAGGAATTCATTTTGTGTTTGTTTTGCCAAGAGTTAGCTGTACATATTTTATGTATATTTTTCCAATGCAATATATTAGTTTGGAATTTGACAATTAGTATGATATAAACCACAGCTTGTTAGTGTTAGAAAGGTTCTTTGGCCATTCAGTAATTGGATCTACCTTACAGTACCCTCCTGAGGTACATTAATACCCATGGGATTGTTCTGTGGTCCCTTTTTCCCTAATGGCACGGATAGTTTCCTGGTGGATATATCCTGTTGATATTCCTTTTCTAAGAATTGTAGATTTCCAACAGCATTTTGGGCTTTCTTTAGTTTTTAAACCACTCTGAACTGCATTAATTTAGTCCTCATAGGACAAAACCATATAACTTACTGTTTACTTTCATTTTTAGTTTAGATTGATTTAAAGTTTGTACTGGTATTTTTTTAAAGATTATTGTTCCCAAAGGAAGAATTGTTAAAAAGTTCATATATGTTTACAAAAATATTGGAATAGATGTGGGCATTGTCTCATGATTGAGAACAAATTCCTACTCTTTGCCTTCACCTCTTTTTCAGTCTGTGAACAGGAGTTTCTTAAAGGCTGGTGCACACTTGAGGTACAGAGCTGGTCGTTTGCTCGTGAGGCAGTTTGCCCTGCACATGTGCGGCAAAATTTTAGGGAGATTCGAGCTCGCAAAGTAAAAATCTCACTAAAATTTTGTCAAACATGTGCAGAATAAGCTGAACAAACAGCCTCAGGAGCAAACAGCTCAGCTCTTTACCTCAAGTGGGCGTCGGCCTTAAGAGAGAGAAGAAAAACCTGAAGGGGTTTCCTCTTTCTTCTCCCCATTTCTTGCATAATTTTTTTTTTTACTCCCCAGAAAGCTTGTTCTTTTGCTACCAAGCAAAACAAAGGATATGATAAACCATCGTATATATATTATTCATTTAGTACTCAAGACTTATAAACACTTTTCATGTGAGGTAGTAAGTTTCCCAGATTTAGACGACCAACTTCGCTTCCGGTTAGCACAATTTTTCACTTCCGGGGTACGACGCCTGTTGCATTGTGGGATCGCCGGCAATTGGCTCAAAAGGGTGTTTCACGTGTTAAATATTCCTTTACGTTTCTGTACTCAGCCTGTTCTGTAAGAAAGTTAACTTTAATACGATCAAATCAAAATGGGGGAAAAAAGAGACGCCAATAAAGAGCGTACCTTTATCATGCTCAAACCAGACGCCGTCCAGAGGGGACTTATTGCCGACATTATCAAGAGATTCGAGCAAAAGGGGTTCAAACTTGTGGCAATGAAGTTTATGCAGGCGAGTAATTCTGTGACCAATTTTCTGGAAGCATTTTCTGTATATTAGATTGCTTGCTTTCTTCTACTGGTAAGTCATTCAAAAAACAACAGCTGTAATATATTTTTGTTTGCGTTTCGTAGGCGAACCAGGATCTTCTGAAGCAACATTACGACGAGCTGAAGGAAAAACCCTTTTTCAACGGTTTGGTGAAGTACATGAGTTCTGGGCCTGTTGTTCCTATGGTAAGTTTGGTGATTCTTTGTTAGTTTTAAAATTTAAAACTCTAACGTTTTTAATCTAACTTGCGGTGTTATAAAACTGATATATATGTCTTTTGAGTTTTTGACTTGGCCAGAAAAACCGAGTTCTTGTACTTAGAGTAAAAGAACTATAAAAGAAATTCGAGAACTCGAGTTTATCTTCTTTACATATTATGTGGTATAATCGTGATTAAGTGGGAAAAAAAACAATTTTTCTTTTGGTTAATTTTGAATAAAGACTGAATCTCGAGTTCTAGCAATGTATTCCCTTGAATGAGTTTGTTCAAATTATATGCCACGTTTTTAATGCGTTTAAAAACTAACGTGGAGTTATTATAACCAAGAATGATCGAGTATCTGTTCTTTGTCGGAAGGTGTAACAAATTAGTTCCAAAATAATCAACTGCGTAAATATATCCTAACATGTCTGAAAGAGCAACTTTTAGTTACAAGAGAAATACTGATGACACAACTTGGGAAATGTGGCTCACAGATATCTGTAAATTTTAACTTTCGATCAGATCTTTCTTCATTGACCTTTTATCGCCAGAGTTTTTCATTTCCGAGCCTGTTTGTAATTAAGTTAAAGAAGACGATAAATATTCCGACATAAACAACAACTTTAAAAGGAATTAAGATGGAACAATACTAAAGAAATAAATTAAAAAGAAATTGTTACATAATTTTAGGTTTAACCCATTTGCAGCAGAACTGTTGGGCCAGGGGGCACTGGTCCCCCAATAATTTAGTTGGGCCCCCCATCCTCCCCCAATGATTTCTTGCTAACAACGGCAACTCTTGAATTGAAATCTCAGATTTTGTAATGAACTGTTACAATTTCTGCACTGTGCCCCCCCCCCCAATATTTTTTTGCTTCTGCCACTAATGTAACCATATGCAATAACACTGTTGTATTTGGTATATCAACCAGACAAGTAAATATTGATAAGACAAACTTTAAATGTACAGTTCAAGACATAAGGAAGATCGAAAACATTTGTCATTGCTTTAATGCAACAAAACTTTATGTTCAGGATAGAAAGTATATAAATTTTTTTATTGTATAGGTTTTTATGAAATGCAGGGATTTTTACTTTTACTAAAAAATCGTATATTTTCATCGCCCGCAGTGAAGATAAAATTTTTATCATTGACATGTGAGGATTTTGATGTCGCCATAGTTACTAACATAGTAAGCCAATCACCAGAGAGCTTTCTGCTCAGGCACTTGGCCAGTTCTTTAAAAATGTTGTGTTTTATGTAGGAATTTTTCATTATCTATAAAGTAAACAGAACATTTTACTCATTCATAGAGAGATACTTTCAGCACTTGGAGTTAAATTATTTGAGTGCTCACACAACCATGTAATATCCTATATATATTCTTAGTTCCAAATAGTTTTACTCTGTTACACATCTTGATATTAAAGCACAAACAAAAGATCAAAAGAAGTTCAGCATCTACTCCTTTGTTCATAACGTGTAACTTGCTTAGTTAAGGTGTAGAGTATCAGGGTTGATCCTTCTATTTTGAGTGTCAATCATTATTGGAGTTCCAACTTCATCATATTACCTATAGATAAATTTATACACAAATATGTAGTTATGTGATTGTGTCTTTGCGAGTGAGAGAGAGGCGAGGGATTTTTGCAGAAATAATGACCAAATCGATAAGGATCTAAGTATCATTTTAAGAAAATAGTTTTTAGCAATATATACAAAGGAAAAAATGATAATACTGTTACGTTTTGTTCCCAGTGCTCAATTTTTTTGTCTCATTTTCACCCTTGTTGTAGCAAATTGGAGTCCTGTTGGTTGAATTCAAAACTATCTGCAGTGTTTGATTTTTATATGCATTATTTAATTTCATTGTAGGTGTGGGAAGGCCTCGGAGTTGTTGCAACTGGAAGAAAATTGTTAGGTGAAACTGACCCAGTAAGTATCAAATGTAATGAACTGCTTCAGTGGCCGAGCAGTTGCAAAATTGAGCCTGGGTCAGACCTTTGTGTTGTGCCCTCAAGCAAGACACTTTACCCGACTTGTTTTCAGTCCACTAAGCTAAATGAGTATCAGCTTATGTGCATTGGATTAGTGTTGTAATCATGGGGGAGTCAAAGACTTTCATCCGCTCATCATTATGGGAACAGGGCCACTTTGCTCGAGAAAGGTTTGGCCTAACTTTAACACTTATGTGAGCCCTGCAAGTAGAGCTCTAGATTATGTTGAAACTCATTGGAAATAATTTAACAATGGAAAGGACGAAGCATTTGTTCTTAAAAGTCTTTATCTGTATCATGTAAGAAAGAAGTGAAAAGCAATCAAAAGCCATATTGCAACTCTCTTAACACTTAGAAAAAGATACATCTGTTAACTCTGTTTACAATTAAAAACAAAAAAATTATGTCCAGTTTATGATCCTTTACATGATACAGCTCATACATACGAGTAACCTCACAATGCTTCCACACATTGGCGTTTTCAGTAGCCCAATGATCATTAATTTTGTCTCTTATTTTTCAGGCAAAATCATTACCTGGAACTGTTCGTGGAGATTATTCTATTCATATTGGAAGGTATGGTGGTGGCGGGGGGGACAATTTTTTTTTGTGGTAAAGTCTTTGGCAATTATACACAATAATACAATATGTCTTCCCCTTCCTGCTTTTTGGATACTTTGGAAGTGGAAATTAAACATTCTTATTCAGAGCAATCCCAGAGAAAACAATAATACTAGCAATAAAAATCTGGTATTGGACAATTGAATCGAAGGGTCTAGTGCAAAAATGACATAAGTGACTTTTGACGAAGTTGTCAACTCTCCCTACCTTATCTCTATTATCTCTTCATAACTCTTAGGAGAATTTAGCATGTCATACAAAGTCACTTACAGTGTATGTTGTTTTTGCACTTGACCAGGGGTTTCAATAGAAGCTGGTAACTGGCAAATTTCACAGCCTACTTTTCAAATTAATTACCAGTGCCTACTTTCTATAACAATTAACATTTTTTTAAGTTTCTTGCTGGGGGGGGGGGGGGGGGGGGGGGGGGGGGGGGGGGGGGGGGGGGGGGG
>JAOBAT010062851.1:0-24636 GCA_026413305.1 Hydrozoanthus tunicans | reverse complement strand
CGTCCTTCGCAATTCAGTCCATGACTGCAAGTAAGGGCGATTAGCTCGCTAGATATTATTATTATTATTATTATTAATCTCAATCTGGTTAGATCATTTCCCTTAAAAAGTCCCGTTTATTCGCCTCTAAACTTTTTTTATAAAAGACCGCCGAGATAAAGTTCAGCTTAAAATCACTTGGTTTTGTGGATAAAAGGCATACGCACTGCAGAACTGGGACTTGCCACCTATAAATAGCCAGTGCTACCATAAAAAGAACGCTGGCTATTAGATTTTAAGAACTTGTAGCCAGCTGTCTGCTGCAAGGTGTTGTGGAACTTTTTATTTTTTCTAACAAATGATAAACAATGTGATGAACGAATGAAATTTATCTGCTTTCTTGAGCAAACACATCTGGAAACAAATGCAATTGTTCTTGTGCCCACAGCTAAAGATGCAGATATGGTACGGTTGAATTGTTTAAAAGTTTGTATGGCTACTTAAACTTGTACTTAGGCTACCAAGCTTCTACCTCTGGTTGCCACCCGGCAACTTGGAAATAAATTAATTTTGAGCCCTGCAAACTTGAAACGCTCTCCGATTATTTTCAGCGTACGTCATCCATGCAAAAACAACACTTAAGGGTATATGAAATGCCGAAGAACGCCTTCAACTGAAAGTTTTGGAATAAAAAGAAAGTGCATCTTGTACATAAAAATCATTTAGTGTATCCATGTTTAATGTCTAACTTTTACACTGTGCTAACAAACAAGAAATACGTGCGTGGCATATCCTACCTTTACAAATAATTATAACTAGTATTTCTAAAAAGAATGAAGTGTTGCCTGATGAAACAGGTGTGCATGGGTAAAGTTCCCCTACCAGGTACTAAATTGTTTAAACTAACATGCTGTGAATTTGATCAATGACTGATTGTGTCCGCGAGTTGCAGCGATGCTTTGGTTGCATAGTAAAGAAGAGCGAGCCTTAAAGCACACTGCCCTCGTTTCGAGAGCTCGTTGAAGCTCTCAGATGCTTGATGAATGCTTCCTTGTTGTGAATGGGATGCAGTATTCATACCTTATTTAACCACCACTTGTGTCGATCTTCATTCGACGAATCGAGTCTTTGACAAAGGAAACCAATAAACAAACGTTACGCAGAAGCTGATTGGCCACCAGAAATGCCGGAAACAAAAAGCCATGAATTCGCTCTCCTGATTGGCTTCGAGAGGCCGAACCAACTGGTCATAATGGAAAACCGGAAGTAAACATCAAGTTTTTCTGCCGGAATAAAGACAGCTGCCCGTCGCCATTGCTTCGGCAGCAACAAACTAAAAAAAACTACCTAAAACTAATTACATGCCTGGTTTACGCTGTTTAAACTCACAGAGATCAAAACGAGCCATAATTTCTTATCTGGTTGATTCATTACCTATTTTCGTTGCTCTCATCGTCCATGAGGGAACATGCACCAAGTGACCGATGTGAGTTCACCAACATGTCGGGGCACTTGCAGTAGCGGTCACATCGTTTGACACGGACCAGGCACACAATTGTAGTGAGTACATTGCCTACAAGTACTACGATGGTGACACCTATAACTTGGGTCTGGTCAACAAGCAAAGAACAATGATAATTATACAGGCCTTGTACTCTATTGCAGTAAAGACAGTCAGAATGCACCATAACCAAATGCTGGTTAACAGTAAGTCAACTTATTGAGCACAACTTAGCAACAATATACACTTAATGTGTAGTCTCCTGAGAAAAAGTTAGTTTTGTTTACCCGATAGTTCCAATGAAACATCAGGACTCAAGAAAAAAAAAACTTGTTTCCCAAGGGACTAAACATTAAGTGCTTTGTTTAAAATCTTTATTTTGACTTTTCCTAAAACAATCATATAGCAATGACAAACAAACAAGGACGACATAACTTCAGCGAGCGGGCAAGAACTGCGCAATTAGGGAGTTTAAGATCAGATACGCCAACGCCAACGCCAACGCCGACAACTACAGAAAATAACAGTGAATACAATAGCTGCACGCTGAAATGCACCATGCGGGTGACCTGCACGTCGCCGACTTGAAATTTTGAGGTTTTTACGACTACAAGAATGACCTACAGAGAGTTTTGTTAATCTTCATCTACCGTTGAAAAAAATCACTTCTCATCCTTTTCTACTCACAAAGCGTAACTCGGACAAAAGAAAAAGCAAACTAGCCATACACGGTCGAAAAGGGCAAACGAGAAGTGTTTTTTTCGTAAGCCGTCCTTGTATCTTAAACTCCCTATTGTACTCCGGTCGGGATACATTGGAATTTGATCAGGGGCGCGTGACCATGAACCAACCAATCACAATGCTCGTTTTTTTTAGTAGACGTTTAGGTTTATAACAACTGGTTTTGTTTGTTTCACTAAGAGTTTCGAGCTATAGTAAGGATGCGTCTGGGCCTATTCCAACTATTCCCGATTAAGAGAAAAATATTTTAAAATTTGTTCCAGATTGTCAGGGCGATGAAACATCTGTTACAAATTTATGATTCAAAAGAGTTTATCACTGACAAATGTCTTTATGCGAAATATGGCAGGAAAAAAACAGCCATTGAATTGGAAAAAGTTTTTATTCCATTTAATCCTATTTCCATAATAGGCCCAAACAATCGCGCCCTAACTCAAGCCACCCAGCTTAAAGACTTTTCCAAGACATTGCTTGTTAATTGCATCAAATACCTGGTTAATTAAATATGAAATAAAAGATGGTTTGTAGCTTGAAGAAGGCTTGGTTAGATCTACCAAACACAAGAGTATACCACAACACAACGCTGGAACCCTGAAGGAATGAGATGGAAAATCGGCTTCAGTATTTATGTATCAAGGTTATGTAAGAACAAAAAGAGAACTTTACTGTGCTATCCTTTCATGAATATTGGATTATTTGAGATGTGACAAAGGCAAGCAAAACTTTACAGCCGATTTAAAGATATAATTAATACCACAGATTTGGTAATCGATACACATAAAAAAAAAGCAGCTGCAGCCATCTGGTTAGCCCAGTTGGTAAAGCGCCAGTCTGTCATGCGGGAAGCCTGGGTTCGATTCCCAGTGTCGGACATTAACTCAGGGTCTTAAAATATTTAAGGAGAAGGTGCTGCCTTTGCTCTAACATCTGCATACGGTTAGACCTTTGTGTCAGACCTCGAAGGGGACCTCGAGTCCTATTGTCTGTTCTCCCGTGACTCCTTGAGTCAAAATGTCATAAAACAAAACAAACAAAACAAAGCAAACAAAACAAAGCAAAACAAAACATGGTAACTAAAAGATGTTAGAAGAATCTGAAAGTAATTTTGTTTATAACATACCCCCAGCCAATAATATGGATAAGTACATTCCACTGTTTAAGCCCACTTTTTTTGTTACACCTCACAAGAAACAGGCCCAAAGCAACTAAACTCGTCCAACATCGGGAACCAAAACAACTCCCAACGAATAAAATCAACATGATGATTCGCCACACAATGGTTGTACAAGGTATAGGAGATAAGACGCCTGACAAGGCCAGAAGGAACTGTAATGGAAGAAACATCATTGAGAAACATGTATGGTAATGGTAACAACTATAGTATGTAGCATTACATGCTATTTTAGTCAAAGTAGCATAAAAAGTATCAACAAAAACAATGACTTTAGTTAGCTTTCTTATGAAATTACAAGAAGTAACAGTAAAAAACTTGTTTTAGGTGGTTGTAAAACAGTTACATTAAAAGACTTACGACAAACACTACAATTGTAAATAAAATATAAATTTGAATGTAAATCTGCAAAATCAATTTCTAAAAATAAACTATATATAACTGTTAAAGCTGACAGAAAAAAAGTTGTCTTGCAAAACATCAACAATTATTCTAGACTATTAGCTTGACAAAAGCTGACTGTGTTGGTAAAAATAATCATACTCTCAACAACTAGTATTTTTCTGGATTTGTATTCATGAACACTATAGCTAGAGTACAAAATATATTATGCGGTACCTGGCAGAACAACAAACAGAGGGTGAAATTGTGAGGCTTCTCTTTATCTCGCCTGCCCAACAAGAATACAACAAACACCCAGACCTGAGGCAAGGGATTGATAACTGTTATTAACCATTTCATCAAAATATGTATAATGGCGAGCACATTTTTTACAAGCTACTGCATATCTTTAACTTGTTCTTTATTTTTTTCAATCACTGCCACATTGACTTAATGATATCCAGATGCGTCTGAGTATATTTGGTTGTGACATAATAAAAGTTGAGCTTAGCATTTGTAAATCGACAGTGAGTGAGAAAAAGGTCAATGGCATTACTTGGGATGAATTATTATTACCACCATACCATCTAACATAAATACTCTTGTGGAAACTGTACAAATACATATATTTTTTTAAACTGTTAAAGTCAACTCAAAACACTGATGAGAAATTTTTAGCAAGTAGGTGAGGGCTGTTTAATTGCTCTTCTCTAGGTCTGATTGACGTTGTGTGAGTGATGGCAAGCGAGAGCAATACTGCTCACCTTAAAATAAATGGCAACATTATGAATTTAAAGCAACTCTTTCAAATAAAAATTCTTTGCCTTTCAAAGCCTGTCTAAGAATTAAGAATGTAAAACTAAATCATGGTAAACGTTCAGAAAATATTTTGTAGGCCATTCAATTAATGTATACCACAACTGAAGACCCTAGTGCAAAAATGATGTAAGCGACTTTGTATGAAACACTAAATTCTCCCAATGGTTATTAAGAGATAATAGGGAATGTAGAGAGAATTTAGAGCTTCATCAAAAGTCACTTACGTTGTTTTTCCACTGTGCTCTTCAATTTTGGCTGACTGTTTTTGTCATTGAACAGGTTGTAGATAATATTGTAGCAAGAAAATACAAAACATTGCTTCTCATTTCTCAGTCATTTGAGGTGATAAAATATTCGTCAAGTGTTTATCTCTGATCTTACAAGCAGCTACCCATTTTCTGATTCCCCCCTTTATAAAATCACTTCATCTTAAATTGCAATTGAAAATAAAATTTGCCAGAAGGATCGCAAATCTGCTGGTGGCAGCTGGTAGCTGCAGTGTATTTTGACCCCTTGAACCCTGTATGGTGCAGGTAAATCATTATATCTCCACACTGAATTTACAGATGTTGAGTGATCATGACGACAAGGGAATATAAGATTTTCATTTGTATCTTTTGTAGCAATTAAGTTCCAGGGCCGAGTTGTTCAAAAGACGATTAACCTAATCCAGGGTTAATTACCATGACAACCAATAGGTTTTGTTAAGAGTTAATCCTGGGTTAAAGTTAATCGGCTTTCGAACAACCGGCCCCTGGTGTTTAGTATTAGGATCAGCTTTAACTAAATCTGATCAAAGAGTATATTATTGCAATATTATTTTTTTGATGGGAGAGTTCATTTTACTAGTCTTGATCTTTAACAATTCCAAGATGATTGAAATATTTCCTAAGGACTAGCAATATCTGCAACTAATAAATTGAAAGACAACATAGCACTTACAGCACAGGGAATAGCAATGCAGCTAGTGTCGAACAATGTTTCTTGAACCAGTTTAATGTTATTACACCCATTGCTTACAAACTGTGTCATCTGAGCTGAGGTGAACATTATTGGAGCAGCCAAAAATGTACAAATAACCATCCCACTTGCCATCTGAGAAGTACAAAAAATAAAATTACACTGACAGGCCAGGAACAACTACAAACAAAAAAATGAAATAAAAACCTCAAAAACTGAGCTAAAACAACATAATATGCTCACTAAGTTTGTGGTTGCACCACAAAAAAATTGAAGTAAAATTGAAGTAAAATTTAAAAAACTTTTCAAATAATTTGCAGTTTGCTGACTTCAAAGATCCATTATTTAAAAAGTTAGTTCTTAAACCAATGCAATCCATAGTCTGACTCTTAGCTACAATAATTATCCGAAAAAGTTTGACTCCAATGTTTTGAATTCTTTTACCTGTCAACTCCTTTAATACTCAAATCAAAACATTTTCATAGTGACTTTTAACTTGGCATCATAAAAAACTAAACTCAAAATTAGTTGAGATAATGTAATGCAAAGTACAAACATCAGTAATTGTGTTATTAAAATAACATAATTAAATTAGTATATACTGGTATCAGTACATAAATTATGATAACAACTTCCAAACAAAATCATTTACTTTAATACAAAAATTAAGCGGATTCTGTTTTTCAGCAGGTAATAAACAAGGCAAAAAGATAACCTTACTTTAGTTTAGTTTTCTATACTCCCTGGGAGAAATTCAAATGTTGTGATCAACTACATTTTGAATTAACAATTATAATGAGAAAATTGCCAAATTTATCTTGTGTTGGAACCATAGGAAAAAAGTTAACAGTTCAAAGAGAATTTTTGCTTTTCATTGTTTTTGAAAGCTTGCTATGTGTGATCAACCCATGTTTTCTCATTTAACCAAATATCTATTTTGCTTGAGTCAGGTAAGGAGAGTTTAGACATTGATCATTGATATCAAAACAAGGCCTGGGCTAAAGTGATCAGAAACAAGAGTTTGAGGAACAGGATAATTTGAAATAAAGTGAATGTTTATGTACACAGATAAACTCACAAGTTTTTTTTTTCTAATTGAACACTCACTGTTTCTGTCTCAAAACCATATCTAGCTGCAAATATAACAACAGTTGGTGCAGTGGGAAAGGTGCCATAGAGAAACCCCAGCATGCTCCAGGATATGGTCTCATTCTTGTCCATGCCAACATTAAGATCAACTATCAATTCTCGAGCAAGAAGGGGAAGTAGTAGCCTGTTACAAAACATGCAACCAATCATTTTGAGACAAATAATAAGCAAAATGTTTAATCAGTCTTTAAGATTATGCTTAATCGATTTAAGGTTGAAAAAATGAATAAACAGTGTAGTTTATTGCATTAACAAAAAATGCAAAATTTTATGCATGGTTAACAACCTTTAACTTCGTTGGTGAGAGCATGCATTCTTTTCATAATTATACGTTATATTGTGCAGTACACAAATACTTAGAAATTAACTGATTATAAATAATTATGTTCAAAGTTTACATTCACAAGTATTCTGCTTACTGTTAGAGTGGATTCCAAGCCACACTGTTTTTATTCGTAAAACCATGTTATCTAGCATATGGAAATTTGTACCATATCCTGTGTATGAGAGGCTTATGTTGGTGAGGGGAGGAGGGCTTAGATGAGAGGGAATAGGGAGAAAAGCTCATTCCCTTCCTCCTCTCCCTATTCTCTCATCTCCCCTTTTTCCATCCTATCCCCACCCCACCCAAATCTACAGCTACACAAGCTATTAGTTCCACAAAGACATAAAATGTATTTATTAGATAGATATGAGTGTTTTACTGTAAAACTCACCACTCATAGATTTCATATGGAACTATTTAACAATAAATATCCCTCGAGCCCGAATGGGCTAGAAGCCAATAGCCCATGAGGCCGCAGGCTGAATGGGCTATTTGGCTACTAGCCCATGAGGGCGAGAGGGATAAATGTTTTAGTAAAATCATACTAGTTGGTCAAAAATCAGAAGTAAAAAATCTTTTTTAAAAGCTCTAAAATTAGTTTTTTAATATTTATGACAAATATGATCACGCGCAATCGCTACTTGTAGGCTATCACTAATAGCCTATGAGTAGCAAAGCCAATCAGAATGCAGCATTCATGATAGACCACTAATAATAATAATAATAATAATAATAATAATAATAATGGTTTATTGTAGACTCCAGTGATTGGCTCTTCCTCTACAATAAAAAAAACTACTCGATCTACTTAATGTTAAAACTTAAAACACTATGATCTACCCCAACCCCAATAGCTTATCCTATTTTCCCATTATGAAATTATTACATTTAAAATAGATAAATAAAACACACACATACACACACATATATACATACAACTGAGCACACACATATATATACATATATGACAAATGTTAATTGTTGCTATTCAATAAAAACTCCTTTGTTAACTTACAAAACTTGCTAAAAGTTTTACAGTTTCTAATAGAACTATTAAAAAGTTTTGAAGAATCGTCGTGGAAGGTATTGTTTTCTAATGGTACTTTCAGGCCTAGTGCCCCTTGGGAGCGGAGATTTCTATCTGAAGTACAAATTTGTTGTTCTAGCTTAAGGTACTCTGGCCAATTTTCTTAATACAGTGCTTTAAAGGTATTTTGAAGAACGTGGAAGTCTCTTCTATCTTTCATTGTAAGCCATGCGAGTGTTTTCAGGTCTTCAGGGTCCTTAACATAGCGCCCTAAGACAAAGCTGGCGGCAGTATTTTGGCATTTTTGTAAGCGCTTCAGCTCAGAGGCATCCAGTGGGTAAAAAGCGGTGTCACCAATGACAGAATGACAAGAGTCTTTCGGAGATTGTATGGGGCAAGGTTTTTTAATTTTCTCAACACGGCTATTGTAGGATAAGAAGTGGCAGTTAAGTTGTTCACTTGTTGGTCCCAGTTAAGATGCTTGGTAAATAGACTTCCATGAAGCCTATGACTACGCACGCGTTCGATATGGATATGGTTTACAGATATGTCTAGTGGAGTTGTGTCCATGTTGTGTACTCTTGCAAGTTGTGCAGTTGAGAAAAGCATTGACTTGGTTTTAAGACTGTTTAGGGTAAGTCTATTCGCTTGAGACCAAAGGCCCATGTTGTACATACTATTTGTCATTTTGGCTTGACAACTGTTCAGATCTGCCACCTTACAGTGGTGATAGAGGCTGGTATCACCTGCATGCTGGTAACACTTTGTATTGATTTGGTCTTGGAGGTCACTGACGTAGATATTGAAGAGGGCAGGTCCAAGAATGGATCCTTGTGGAACTCCAAATTTTACCTCTAAAAGTTCAGACTGTTTATCATGAATTTGAACAAACTGTTTTCAGGAAGACACGTAACTTAGAATTAACAGCAGGAAATTTTTGGACAGACCAAGTTTGTTCATCTTTTCGATGAGTTTGCCAAAGCGAATGGTGTCAAAAGCTTTAGAAAAGTCAGCTAGGACCATCAGCGTTACCTCTCCATGTTTCATGGCCTTAAGAATGTCGTCACGTATTGCTTGCAATACTGTTGTGGTGGACTGACCTTTACGGTAGGCTGAGATGGACTCATGTAATTCGCCTTTTTCGTCAATGTGATGAGCAAGCTGGTGAAATACCAAACGTTCATACACCTTTGATGGGATGGGAAGAACTGAGATGGGTCGTAGGTCATTTTCAGAAGTAATGGCATTTGTTTTTCCAGGTGGCTGGAAAGTGTCTCTTGCTTGTGCACAAGTTAATGATGCTCATCAATGGTGGAGCCAAAGATTCAGCAACCATTTTGATCAACTTGGCTGGAATATGATCAGTACCCGTTGACCAGTCAGTGCGAAGGTTGTGGAGCTCATGAAGGACTGCTTTTTGACTAACTGGCTGAATGTCGAACATTTCCGGAGAGACTGGTGGTAGGGATGCTATTAAGCTCATTATGTATTCAGGTGCGTCAGTTTCATCATAAACAATGCCAGCAGTGCATTTGGCTGTGGAAGCAAAGTGTTTGTTTAGCTTGTTTGGATCAAAATTTATCTTTTGTGGGTTCGGATGAAGCACACAATGAATAACTTTCCATACTGCTTTTGATTTCTTGGAAGACAAAGCATTCTGAATGAAAGATTTCTTTGCCATTTTAGTCTTTTTCTTGAGAGAATTTCTTGTTTGACGAAAGATGGATCGTGTTTGGCTGTCATTGGTCTTGCTTGCTGCAGCCATCAAGACGTTTCTTTGATCTTGTAGTTCCTTTATGGCTGGATCTTTCATCCAAGGCGCAGGAGGATGGGTGATTTTTACACGCTTTAATGGGGTGTGACATTGGATACAATCAGTGGTTAAGTATTCAGGATTTGAAGCTTCTCATCTGGATCAGAAAAGGTGTCTATGATAGTGAAAGGGAGAGCGGAAAAGCGTACACCGCGTTGTGATCACTGAGTAGTGAACAAGGCAGGACATTAGTGAAGGTAATCCGTTCTGGTGAGTTAGAGATGATATGATCAATAAGAGTACAGGGGTTCCGGGTTGTTCTTGTTGGCTTTGTTATGTGCTGGTGAAGGTTCAGGGACGACAGCGTACTAAGGTACTGGCGAGTAACAGGGCTTTCTTTATGTCTGGGCATGAGGTCGATGTTCATGTCACCCGTAACAACTAGAAGACCGTTCATTGCCGTTAAGTAACTGACGTTAATGCCCGGAGTCAGGGTATGGTTCAGACATTGTTCAATGTCTTGTTGATGATAGAAGGGCAGAGCACTTACTGAACAGCTATGACATGTCCATGAGTGTATTCTTTCTTTGCTCATTGAGGGACTTTGAATTGATAAAGACGCGCAGCGAACATGACTTGACTCAAAACAACAGTCACAAATAAGCCTCTGTTGATTTTGTTTACAAGGCTTTGTGCACATTTGGCATTTTGGTACTGACTTTTTCTTGGCTTTATTAGATGTGTCAGGTTTGGGTTTTCCGTTTGATGTTGTTGGGCCTGGGTTTTTCTCGATTGTCCACGAGATTAGCGAGATTTGTTGAGTTGCAGTTGAGTTGCAATAATAAAATACAGGTTTGCGTGTTAGTTTGACTTTTTGCACTCTCCATAGCATTCTTTGTTGTACTGGGCAGACCATTGTTATCGCTACTAATGATTCCATTATACATTGTAATTCCCAAAGGGACTTTATTTTAGAATATGGCATGCCAGTTTCTTTTCCCGCGATTTTAAATTTGCATATTAAAAGCTGTTGTGGTTCTTTAAAATCATAAAGAATAAAGTATCACAGATCCGTTTCTCAAAGCACTTCTTTGAAGTGATCTTGGTTGAGAATGAGTCTCGATGGCCGGTGTTTAGAGGGCATCTGTGGGAATTTAGCTTGTTTGCTTGCCCTGTAAATACAAAGCAAACAGGTTTCCTATTGTCAGGGCTTGTGTGGATGCTGATGTTGAAAGTCTCAAACCAACGTGAACGTTGCGAACTAATGTGACTGTATGAAGCTTGCTCTTTGCTGAGTGCCACAAACGTTAACATGCCCTTCCTCTCATGATGAAGTCTTGTGCGAGGAAACATGGTGTTTGAGCCAATAAAAGCGGTAAAAAACAAAAATGAAAATGGAGCAAGAATTTTCGTGGCTAACATCATGATTTTACTAAAGACCTTTATCATGCATGCTACTGTAGCATGGCATAGAAATATTAATTGATCAGTTTTTCCAGAAAACAAGTCCAGAGTAAATCTCTCACATATAATAACAGTAAAGCAACAAAGTCGTAAAAAGATTAGCCTCAATTTGACAGAGATATGAAGGTTGGAAACTGGATACTTTTCCGATGAAAAGTAAACTTCCATCAAGCCTTATTTCCATGTTTTCCCCATATGTCGCGTTCTTGACTCCTGCAGACACAGGGTGTCCAGCTCGCCAGCTCAACCACAGTACAGTAAATTTGACTTCAGCGGGCGTTTAATCAGTGATTCACAGTACACGCGGTGAAAACTATAATTGTAGGAACTCACGAATTAAACTAAGCTCTATATTCTACAACTTGCTATTGCAAATAGCCAAAAAACGAAAGATAAAAGGTAAAAAACTTACATCTGTGCTTTCTCCAAGTATCGAAACAAATACTCCAGAAACTCCAAGTATAAATCTCTCACTCCGACTACTCTTTG
The DNA here is from genome assembly GCA_026413305.1 of Hydrozoanthus tunicans. Classification (NCBI taxonomy): domain Eukaryota; kingdom Metazoa; phylum Cnidaria; class Anthozoa; order Zoantharia; family Hydrozoanthidae; genus Hydrozoanthus; species Hydrozoanthus tunicans. The sequence goes on along the minus strand of JAOBAT010062851.1, from coordinate 12,877 downwards.
ATAACTGACTTTGACGTACATGACATGGTTGTAAGATGCTTAAAAATATCTTAACTAAAGCCTTTATGTACAATAATTATGCTGTCAATCATTTTGCTATTTAAAAAGGAAAAGGTATAAAGTTAAATCGAAGTATACAATTAATCAAATTAACAGGAACAATGTTTGCTGAGAGTTTTTTAAAAAAGTCTTAGCGCAGTGACTGCGTAGGTTCATGACAACATACATTTCTACCTAATAATAAGGGCAGATATCAAGTTTCAAAACTTCATATCTGGATTAGTTTTCAAGAAATTATTACAAAATTTTGCAATTCTGCTAATACTGATGCGCTTAATTTATTGTTGGCAACAGTTTCTTGATATGTTCAATATAATTATTTTTGCATGAAAAGGGTCTACATCCAGGATATAAGTGGCATAACTTTCCATATCCACATTAGTGAAGATATCGCTGATATCTTTCTTTTGTTTTCTTTTTTGCTTATATTTCAACACAAAAACTCATACATCTACATAATCAAAAGAAAATAATAACATGTTGGTGTGAGCAGCTCACTCATGAAATTAATCTCTTTTTTCCACTCAAAGATAAACTTCATACATCTGCACCACTGTTTAATTTCTTCTCTAAAAATTGTATAGTTTGTATGTTTGTTGGCATTATGAACAAGGTTAAATCCATCTTTGATTATGAATAAATATCAATACATGTGTGTAGGTATTTGTGTATGTTAAAAAATGATACTTACGTTTTTGCAAAAATAAGCAAGAATGGTATAATGAGGGCCAATCCCATATTTTTCTTCATATTCCCCACCATCTTGAATCCAAGGTAAAATAAAGCAGTTGCGAAAAATGCTGAACCAAGGTTATCAAGAATACAATGAAGAAGGCTTGGCAGTTTATGGCCAAAAACAAAATTACTAATTATTCCTATGAATGTCATAAACACCACAGGATCTGTTACTACTCCCCTCAGCGTCTTACTCAGCAACCTTAATTTGTGGATCTTGTGGCCTTCTGCACTCTTCTGTCGCTGGTACTCCATCATAAAAAAGCCAATTGGATTGAGGCAAACCAAGGAGATAGGTGCTAAGAGGTAGATGTACTTCAGGTACTCAGGATGGCTGTCTGTGTAAATGGCTTTCACTGTTAAGAAATACAGGGAAGACTTAATTACTTCCAATAATGTTTTAAAGTTTTAAACACTTATTATCCTAGGCAAGGTTTGTTAACTCTTATCCTGCTAAAATTTTAAAAATCAAAGTCATAAAGTCAACAAAAAATTACAAACTTTAGAATTTATTAAAACACTGACTATTTTCAGAACCTACTTGTAAAGACAAAGAAAATGAATGGTCACTTCATAGGTTTTCAATTAATGGTTTTGAAAATTAGAACTGAAGTGTCAATTTTTATCGAAACACTTCTAGTAGGACAAGGGTTAAAAATGATGGGCTATAGCTAGGTACTTAAATGATGGGCTAGGTACATCAGGGCAGTTGTTTATCAGGGCCCGGTTCTTCAAAACCTGGGACCGGTTGTTCAAAAGCCTATTAACTTTAACCCTGGATTAACTCTTAACAGAACCTATTGGTCGCCATGGCAATTAACCCTGGGTTAGGCTAATAGTTTTTTGAACAACTGGGCCCTAATTAGCGCTAACCCAGGATTAATTACCATGACAACCAATAGGTTTTGTTAATAGTTAACCCTGGGTTAAGTAAAATCTGGAGCCGGTTGTTCGAAAACCAACTAACTTTAACCCAGGATTAACTCTTATTACTCCCCAGATTAGGCTAATAAACTCAGCCCAGGGTTTTGAGGAACCAGGCCTTTACTGGAAATAATTTTTGTAACAGGCAAAATACTGTTAATATAAAAACACACTGCAAACAAGCAATCTGAAATAAGTGTGTAAATACAAAAAGATTTTTGGTGAAATTTTCTGACAAAAACTTTTAAACAAATAGGCTTTTGGCTCAGATACACTTTTGAATATTTTTTGAACATATTGTACTCACTAGTTGACAAACAAAAACGAATGGAACTTTTAATTTGTTTTTTCATCTAGCACTTATGGCTACAACGGATAGCCCTGCTCTCAATTTCTGTTACTTTTACTTATGCAAACCAACTGCACTGTAATAAAGTGTTGTTATGTCACGCAACAGCGTTACAAAGTCCCGTTAAATATACTTGTTACTTACAGACTGGGTATCCGAGCGCAAAGTCATTTGACTGAGTGGCAAAAATTGCAAATATTCCTGCTCTTCCATAATTACGCGGCCTTAATAGCACAAGACTGAAAAGGATTACTGAGAAAAATACTGTTCCTTTTGCGATCAAAACACTGGCCATAAACTTCCAGTTGACCTTTGAAAGATCAAGTTCAACCATCGATTTTAGCAGCAATGCCGGCAAAGAGGCATGTGAAATGAAAACACCAATTCCTTTTCCTGATGTGGGTGAAATAAACCCGAGACGACCAGCTCCATACCCCAACAATATGATCACGAAACACTGCACCAAAGCTGGGTACAAGTTGTCGAAGGTGTTTTGAAAGGAGTCGGCGGACGAGGAACCATTACCGGTAACAAATGTTTTGCCTGCTTCGAAAGATTCGGTAATACCCGTTAATATCATTTCTGGACCCATTCTTCACAACCATATTTGAAGTAGACGCATTTTTCAACTTTTAACAACAGTAAAAAGTATCACATTAAAATAAGCTCTTCTATTTTCTTGACATTTCATGGGACTTACGCAACTCAGTGCGGCTCCGACGACACGTGCCGAGTCCAATATGGACGAACTAAGCTCGGAAAGTAAGCTATCTGATTGGTTTACAGACGAACAGTATCCAATTACAGGAGAGTTGCTATATTTTGGTTATCACTGCTGCGCCTCCATCTTGAAACCGTGGGAAGGTTTAGTAAGAAATCATCTGGTTTTCGTGTCAAAATGTTGTCGAGAGTTGTAAAAGAACACCAAGCAAAGCAAAATGCACAAAGGGAAAAGCAAGGTAAGCTATAATGGGAAATGGTTAGAAAAAGAAAACCCCTTTTGGTACCATTTCCGTCGCGTGGTTATATCTTTGAATGGTATTTAATATTGGTTCAGACAGGTACACTGATTATATTTTTTGGACAGAGGGTTTTTAAGATACACAATCTTGAAGGAGATACTTGCGTTGAAGAAATAAAAGTGGTTTTTGTTTAAATTTAAATTTGAATTTAAGTTTAAATTTTTTTAGACAGTGCATGAAAAGACTGCACTTTCATCTTGCTACATATTATTTTTGAAAGCATAAAGATGTTACTAACCTAAGGCTAAAGATAAATGCTATCTGCTGGGGGTAAGGAGAAAATCGGGGCCATGTTGTTCAATAGCTGGTTTGCCCTAATCCAGGTTTATTTATAGCCAAGCCTCAAACAACTTTGCCCAGGTCTAAAAACTCAAAAGGTAACTAAGAAAGTTGTATCTCTGTTGGTTCAGTTGATGGCTGTCAGAGCTACTGTACATGTATAGTCATAAGTCTATTTTTACATTCTTCTGATCTTTGTAGTTATAATTTTTTGAACTTCCTAAAACATAGTTACTGTTTAATATCTTACAATACACACCAACTTTTGTTGTTAAATTTTACTTCCAGAAAATCTTCGAAGGGAAGCTACTGTTGCTGCTACAAAAGTTACTTATCGCTTAATGGACACTTTAAATTCCGGGTGAGAGAGAAGTGGTGAATTCAAAATATAAAAAGACTTACTAAATGAATAATCTCAGTTAAGCGAATTTCTTGATTGCAGTATTTTCTCGACTATAACCAGCACTGCAGACAATATGCCTCCCCAAATTTTTATGACTATAAGAAACAGAAGTTAACAGATAATCTGCAACAGTGTTTCAGGTGTACCCTTATTTGCTCACTCCTTCCATGTATATATAAAATCACATCTAACATATAAATCTGGCAGAACATTTTTATAGCCAGATCAACTTCAGAATCTAACAAATGATCCACACTGGTAGACCATCTGCACTTTCTCAAATACAAGGCAAAATTACCAGACAACCTGCAGGTTATAATCCTGAAAATATGGACCTAGCTAATTTTAACATTTTCAGTAGAGTATAACCCTATGTGCTTCATTTAGTTTGAAAGACAAGTTTTTACACAGTGAGCAATTGCAAAGCATGAAGTATGATTATTTTGAATTTACATGACAAACAAACCAACATAAATTACAACCTTTGGTAAACTAAAAATAACCTTGCTGATAAACACTTCTGCTAAGTGTTTGATTTTTGTAAAATAATGTTTATATGAGTTGTTTTACTGCTAGTAGAACACTGAATTCTACCCCCTAGCCCGGCATTATCAATACACGGAAATTGATCATTAATTTTGTGAACCTATTGATCTTTTGATATCAACCGACGGCTATTAGTTAATTGATATCAGTTGATATCGATAGATATCAATCCATCAAGTAATTGATACCGATGGACATTGAATTTCATTAATTGCCAATATTAGGATATTATTAGGATTAAGTTGTTTAATTAGTATTTTTAATGTTGTTTGATTTTATACTCATTCTAAACTTTTTTTTATTCATTTACTTTTTTCTTATTTTTAATACATTTAAGACATGTGTGATGGGAAAGCCATCATGCCCTTTGTGTTTTCTATTTACATGAGCAAAAGAAAGTATTTTATAAAATCATTCTAAACTTTCTAACCTGAAAACTGTTCCAACTTTTGTAAGTTTTGAAAATATTTGCAAAGCACGTTGTCAGCAGCTGGCACTTACAGTATTTCAAACAGTCTTTCATTATGTAATTTTTTAACTAAATTCTGTAGAGTTGAAGAAGCATATATGAACCAAAGAAAACTGGAGACAGAGGCAAAAAAGCTGCAAGCCCATGCTGGTTGGTACATAAACATGTGTACTTGTAGGCCTTTTTCAATTTCATGCATAGAAACACATACAACAGTATTTTAGTTAAGTTGCTCTGTGTCTAGTATGAATTAAGTTTTAAGGTGGTTTATGGTTTCTTTACGTAAACTTTGCACTTGTTCAGTCCTGCTAGATTGAGTACTACACATGTATGAGCTCAAGTTGTCATGATAACAGAAGACTTGAACAATAATAACTTAACTTATAGTAGTTAAGTAATATTTTTAATTGTTCAGTACTGATAACCATTATCAATAACAATTTAAGAACTTTAAAAGTAAAAAAATTAAATTTGCTATAAAGTGAATTACAAAATAATTAGTGTAAACTTTTACCCTAGCCTTTTTTTTAAAGCCATAAAAACTAAATTTTGTCAGAACTGTTCATTGCAAAAATAGTAATATATCCTAGAAATCCTAGAATTGCAAAAAATTGAAAACTTGTTCAACTAATTTAACTTAGTTTACAACCATTTGGGAACAAGAAACTGATTTGAATATTGTTTTAGGTCGATTTGCCAAACAAACCGTCCAGTGGTTACAGCTGGTAGAGAGCTTTAATCAAGCTCTGAAGGTTAGTCTCTGCCAAATACAGTAGACCATTTTTGTTATTTGAATTTCATACATATTGAAGCAGGTGTTTTGTTTCTGGCCAGACACCATCTGCAATGTCCAGTTGCTTGGTGTGTAACTTCCGGTACAGTAGCTCATCACACACAAAACCTTGTTTCAGTCTTTCAGTTTTTCAGCCTTTGGGTCTCAATAGATCATCTTTCTAGAGTTTTTGGATTCGTACTATCTTTTGATTTAAGTCAGTTAAGTTTTGAAACCAACTAAAAAACGAACAACTAGAAACTGATAATTATAATTATTGCCTCTTCATTCAAATATTTCAATTTTTGTAACCAGCTGTTTTTTAGCTCCCTGAAAGACCTTGTCGGTTAACCATTTTTGGTCTAGGGAATTTCAGAGAGTCAATTTTTACAAATTTCCCAGGGGAACAGCAGATTCTCTCACTAGATAATTATATGTTTTGTGTATTAACTACAACAGTGTTGTTCATTCATTGTAGGAACTAGGAGATGTTGAAAACTGGTCAAGAGTAATTGAATCTGATATGACTACCATTGCTAGTGCCTTGGAGTATGCATACAAAGGTAAAACTTTTAATAACATTCAAACAACATGTGTACTTGTATAGTGCTTGTTTGCCAATTGATAAGGCTCTGTGGTCTATCTATGAAAGATACAATTTCTAACCAAACTCAAGGCTTGTATCATAGCAATTATAGTAGCATGAAATGAATGCATTTTGTCAGAAATGGCTCATTCAATCTGGCAAAGCAATAATTCTAAAAAAACAGAGAGAAGGTTGGTTGCTAAGAAAGGGGGAAGGGGGGTTCTTAGGGCACATTTCTGTATGTAAGTCAGACATAGCAATTAGTGGCACAAAATTGCTTAAAATTCCTCTTCCTGTTTTACTTTGCTATTATATGAACTTAAAATGTGTTTTATGAAAAAGTATAGACTTAGTCATGAAAATTAGGATTTTTTCATCAGATTCTTTTTTGGTCAATTTCTACTCCATTTCCTTGTTTACAAACAGAAAGCTTTGGCTGCTTTCATCTCCTTCCAATTGCCAACATTGCATTCTCCCTGTAATTTTACATAAGAAGCTTTTTAAATATACAGGAAGTTGTAAATGCACTGTAATTGTGTTGGTAATTAGGACTCTTATTGTGTTAGGTGATGGACCTACCCAATTACAGTCACTTGGCACATCAGAAGAACCCTAACAGCAGAATAAAGCTCGATGAAAACATGGAGTTAAAGTTCTCCAAGCAACTAAAGTCATTGGTGTTTCATTGAATATGCACCCTTATTTCAGTGCTGTTTAGGAGAAAAGGCAACACCTAATATGGCGAGTGTATTCCAGGAAAACCAGCAGAAAAAGTGATCATAAATTGTTCCTGTGGAAATAGTAATAAACGCCCACAGAGGTGATTGTTTTCTAGGGCCACTGGACCCAGAAAGAACAACATTGTCCATCCATTAATGAATTGCTTTTGAACAGTCATATGAAGAACTTTTCTTGCTTTGCAGTTGCTTGAGTGCACTGATAAATCATACTGTAGATCATTCTAAGATCAATGTGATTTGTTTAGTATCTTTTGGGTTTTATCTCACTCAGATGCCTCTTCTGGATTCTAGTTAGATTATGTACATGTACAAGTAGGGAAAGTCTGAGCTTATCATGCAATCATATCAGTACAATTAGAAATGACATTGTAAAAAAATCATGAAATATAATAATATCAGTTTTGTATCAGAAAATGAGTATTCAGTTGCTTGATGCTCCCAAGGATAAAATTTGGCTGTCAGTCAAAAGGCTAAAAGTGCTTCATTCTCGCAACCTTTAGTACATATTTCACAGTTTTTCCATTTTATCTTGCTTGACCTTTATGGAAAGCAGCTGGTTGTTAGCCATCCAGGAAGCGTGGCCATTAGCATGTTTTGGATGGATATTATTCCAGCACAGAGAACATACACAGAGCTCTGGTTGTACAACTCCTTATAAAATAAGATACTAAGATACTATCTTTAGTTCAAGCACATAAAAGGGGGAAGGGGCCAGACCCCAAGAATGTTTTAAGCGAAATATAAGATAATTTAAAGTCCCTATCAAGCTTATTTTTTTAAGTTCCAGATGAAAAATAGAACCCTTTAATAAAAGTAATTATCGAAAATAAAACCCTTTCTCGCCGTTTCTGTTACGTTTTTTAGAGCTTGAAGCGTGCAATGATGACGTAGCACGAGGCATATGATGTAGCACGAGGCATGAAGGGATTGAAGCAGAGACAATCTTTTCATCTCAAAAAATACAATTCTTGCTAAAATAGTCACATTGCTATAGCTTTAATCAATGAGTTACTCCCTTGAAAATGTTTGAAACAAATTTTACTCACTGCTGCTATATCACAGGTTACCACCAGTCCACGGCCTGCTCGGTCAAAATTTACATTCCGATCTTTTTTTTTTTTTTATTAAAAAGCATACTTAGACGTGGAAATTTTCTTTGGATCGAATTTTGAGTTCAAAAATAACAAGTTTTAATCTAAAAAGTAAAAAACTAAGCTTGATAGGGACTTTAAAAAAGGGTGTGGATTAATCTCCTCAGTGATCTAGGAATTAAAACAGTAAATATTTACAGAAAACTACTAGTGCCTCTGTTTTCCTATGCCTATGGCGTTGTAATCAGCACGTTTCAAAAACTTGTAAAGAGATATAACCGTTGACAAAATGACATTCTTTCGACTCGAGGACGCCTTGCTATTTTAGCTTTATCCAAAAATCTGGTAACAAGACACCCTCAGTTTCAAGCTCGCGTAAAGCAAGGGATTAAAATTTACAGTGAAGAAAACTAATATAGAAATATAAAACAAACACGCGTGAATTTTTTTAGTTCACGAAAGAAGTGCTTAGAGAAAAACGAGCCGCAAGCGAGTTTTTCTCGTACTTCTTGAGTGAACTGAAAAAATTCACAAGTGTTTCTATCACTGATTATAGAATGGTGTGTCAGCTGTGGCTAGCATGCATTTTCGTTGAGTTTGTCGGACATTTACACTTGAAAAAATTTTAAGGCAACCATTGTTTTTGAGCAAGGCAAAAGTGTAGTCACTTCAACGATTTATTACAACACCTGCGAAAAAACTCAAACGCTCATATTCTGGATTTGTGAAGATTTGATAAAGTTCTTTTCGGAAATGTAAAAATATTTTTGGGTTATTTGTCTTGCGATCGATGAGAGCGACCGAAAATTTGAGAAAATTTGCTTTAATTGTAAGGTCGGCAAACTCAAAGGCATGACCTAACAACGGTTTTTGTGTCACGCGAGCTTGTTTATAATCAAAGTTTTGAATGAATGAAGCCTCAAAACATCAAACTTACACCTTCTTACCCAAATGACCTTTCTTTAAACGAGATTTTTACTTTTGAGTGCCGTTTACGATGGATTGAGTAACGAAAAAATTGTTACACAGAAAATACAAATGACACATTCTTCGTTTTCGCGCACTCTCTTGAGAAGCCAAAAACAAAAAGCGATAAAAAACAAAAGGCCATGCAAAAGAAATAATCAAAATTCTTTTGGTCAATGGCACCTACAAGGCCGCTTTGACGTCATGTAAATGGACGGTAAAAAGACCAGAACGGGCAATTGATTTGATTCTTCTTCCAAGTTTTAATAAAGAAATACGTTACAGTTCATGTTGAACAACGGTTTTAATTAAAAAGTGTCTTTTTTCACACAACTTTTAAAAATATTTATGTTTAACTCATATCTCTACCGTTGGACAGTATCCTTGCACTTCACTTTTTTGCCTCTTAGTTTCTTGCGACGTGAAAAAACCGCAGGATAATATGAAAACTATATAAGAAAAAAGATGGATTTTGCAGCATGCTCTCCAGTTAGGCACTATTTATATTTACACCGAATATTAAATACTCATGTTGCAGAGTATAGCTGGAGAAAGTTTTAAGACAATAAATAATTAAGAAAGTTTTGAGATAAAATCTGTTATTTTGGCCGCGAGCCGTACTCCTCTTCGTTTCAGTATCTCCTTTGACAGACAAGTGCGTAAAGGAAGGTGTGTCGCAAGAGTCGATATGTTAGCGCTCTCTGTCGCACTACCGTAGCAAACCAGCGGGCAAGAGAACACTTGAATACCGTCTTTATCAAATTCATCAATCGAAGACGTCGATGGTGTCAAATCCACTGGTCTGAGCCAGGCTAAAGGCAGCCTACACTGTCCTGAATGTGCTTGTCCCACACACTGTCTTGTTGGGTCCCAGGACGCATTGTGAAGGACAAGGCCTGATAAGTAGACGCCTTGGTCTGGGGGTGAACTGGGGACAAACTCTTTCTCCATCACCTTTAAATTAAAAGCGTATGTAAACTGGAGAAAAAATTTTAATGTAGCTTTTGTTAAAAGATTGGTAACGAAGCAATAAAAGCTTATACTTTGGTGTTTAAAGGGAAACTGAAGTAAAAAAGACAATTTTTTTCACAACTATCAAAATGTTAAACATTTTTAGAAATAGAAATAACAAGTTTTTTTTTGGTTTTGAGAAACCATATTCACCGCAAAAACGATCAACTTAAGGCTGGAGTACGTGCCTAAACCTTTGTTTGGTAGTGAGGAAGATGAAAAAAGATATTTGAATGAGAAGAAATTTGAGTAAAATCAGCAAACCGTTCCTCCTGACAAGGGACTAGTACAGCTTTGGTTTGAGGACGGACATCAAATACTAACTTAAAAACTAATTTCAATTTTAAACTTTCTCGTCCAAAAAATCGTAAAATATCCTAGCTGATTCTCCGCGAGTTGATTCGACGAAAACCGTGTTTACACACTCACGTAAAATGTTTTTTTTTGGCCAATCAGAGCGCGCGTAATAGTTGAAACCATTTATAAAGAGTTTTAATCATTCTATTTTTTCATGATTACACTCTCATTATATCTATTAGTCATATAAAATTTAAGTAATACAGAACCAAACGAGCGACGGCGTTTCAAATCCTATCTCTGTGTAAAAAGAGTTTATCAATGTTTTTCATTATTAGTACCTGTACTGTGAATTGCAACGTGTGGACAGCCTTCATGGTCCAGTTGGCGTGGTCGAGCAGGAGACTGGAGAAGAATGCTTGCTTATGAACAAAAGCCGCCAGAGAGTAGGAATGCGGCTGAAGGGGGCTGGGGAGAGCGTATTGTGTCACTGCACGCATCTGGTTCTGTAGTTCTTTGAGCCAAGCACCAAGAGATATATCATCTACTCCTGGTCACATTGGGGTTAGAATGAGAGTGAAAATAGATGAAGATGGAAAGGCTAGGTCATTTAAAACTATCAAAGCGAAAACTATTGTGTAGCAACATACTTCAAAGTTAAAAAAACTACAAAAATTGCTAACTATATTTATCGTCGTTACGCTGGGAGTGGTTGCCCAATGGCTTATGTTTAATCGCTCGACGGCACAGATCTTGGCGTGAAAGTCGATTTTGTGGAGGGAGGAAAACCGGAGAACCCGCAGAAAAACCCTCGGAGTCGGAAGAAGATCGACAAATCTTAGCCCACATGCAAACCCAGGATTCAATCCCGCCGGTCCACAGAGGTGGGAGGCGCGAGCGTTCACCACTCGGCCATCCTGACTCCCCCACAACTCCGCAACAACTCAAAGGGCAAACTGAATCAACATACTGTCAGTATTACAGTAAAAACCCGCGGGTAAGAACTTGTTGATTTAAGACTACCTGCAGGCAGAATTTGCCATTTTGATAACCCAAACTATAAGAACCTTATTTGGCAAGCAAATTTGAACAAATTCTCATATGTGGGGTTGCATTACACTTTCATGTAGACAGCAAAAGTCTTATTACCCCCCAAATCGCACACTTGTACTAATGTAAAACAAACTGTAATTACAAAACAAACATAAATCCTCTCAATCTTAATTAGTGTTTGTATAAGAAGAATGTGTTTTTTTTGGAAGAGGTACATTTCATAATCATTGCTTAGTAAATTTTGGTTGACTTCTGGCAATACAGATGCAAATAAATTACTTACATTGAAGAACAAAAACTACTTTTTTATACTAATCCTCCTTAGAAATTAAGAACCTATTCAGCCTAAACTGCTAATGACTACCCCAAAATATAAGAACCTGTTTTGCCAAACCTAGAACAATGTAAGTTCTTACACGCGGGTTTTTACCGTATCTGAAATTTTGCGGAATCTTGGTACTAAAATACGCGTTCATGCTTTAGAAATAATAATTGGTGTAAAAAATTCGTGAGAGGATGAAATAAAAATATTAGTACGAATTGAACAAGGGAAATAAACACTTACCATGAGTCAGTAGGGTCCACAAAGCAGGTACCCTAAAATGTCCCAAAGAGATAGCAATATTAAACAATTTGGGGGTAAATGCAACTAGTCCTCTGCACGCCTTGAGTAACAACTCAAGATCAGTAAGAATAGAGTCGAGTGACACCCTGTAAAACTTCACTTCGTTCGCCAAAAACGTAGCCAAAGCGGTAGATGACTCAACCACCGCGGGCATCTGGCAGTTATCGACCAGCTCCTTCAGCTGATTAACGACTTCCTCTACAACATCTATTAACTCGCCTTCCAGTGAAGGGGCTGGTTGAACAACACCTCCACTGCGTTGTAAATCACTGGCAAAACACCTAAAAGATACAGGCTCGCATTACAAAGAGGGTCAATAAAAAGGGGGCATACTTAAATTACGAAAATATTCGGACAAATAAATTTCAGACAAAAAAGAACCCGAAAATTTAATCGTCCGAAAAATTTAACTTTCGAACATTAAAACGTCCGAAAGTTTTAAAATTTACTTAAATTTGAATAATGACTAAATATCGGAAGCCTGTTGTGGTCAAATAGTTTGTTTGTTTCATCTTTTGAATAAAATTGTTTCACTGCTTTGGCGTGTTCGGCGTTTCGTAATTCCCCACGATTAATTCAGGAAGGCGCAAAAAGGTAATACTTCTTGAGTTCTTCTCCTCCTCAATGGCGCCGAGAGTCGCTCAAGAATAGTTTCTAAGTAGTCCCTTCTCTAAAAAGCTTCCCCTCTGGAAGGTCAAAAAAGGAATAAGTCCCTCCCCGCTCTTTAATTAACCCTTTCTCTAATAAGCCCCCTGTCTGGAGGGTAAAAAAGGAGTTAGCCCCTCCCCACTCTCTAATTAGTCCCTTCTCTAAAAAGCTTCCCCTCTGGAAGGTCAAAAAAGGAATAAGTCCCTCCCCGCTCTCTAATTAACACCTTCTCTAATAAGCCCCCTGTCTGGGGGGTAAAAAAGGAATAAGTCCCTCCCCGCTCTCTAATTAGTCCCTTCTC
>JAOBAT010062840.1:0-12361 GCA_026413305.1 Hydrozoanthus tunicans | reverse complement strand
AAAAACCCAGAAAACTTTTAGACAAGTGACTTGACACCTTAAAATTCTTTTAGAGCGTAAAAAGGGCTGAGAACAAGTTTACAACGGACAAGTTCCTATCAGAGAAAGCACAAAACCATAAAAGCCCTTCATACCATGTAGAGAATTCCCCCTTAGTTCTTTTCCACTCTCGTCTGTTGGTACCAGCTCTCTCACTATCTGCCCGTCGTCTTCGTTCCTTGCAAACCAGCGGTTACACACAAACAGGTACACATGCTCTTCTTCACCTTCAGGCCACTCAGTCCGCTCTCTGCGCATGCGCTTTTTCTGTTTCTCCTCTTCCCTCTCGTCTGATTTCGCATGTCGAATTTCAACCTGACAAAAACGATAAGGTTTTCTAGTTCTTACACGTTTTCCTCGCGCCAGGACAGGCGACTGTTCTAAAAACTAAGATGGCGGACAAAGCAGAATCAGTTATATAGGATTTGTGCAAGTGTGTACACACACGCGGCACTGCTTTCAGCATTTATGGCTCAAATTTCTTCGAACCCTGATATTTAGGGCTATCTTGATGCTTAGTAAAATGCGTTCGGAAGTCCGTGTTTTCTTCTCAGAGGAAAAAATCATTGCATTTGGCTTTCCATATGTGTGGGAAAATAGGCAATATTGCGGTAGACCTGATATTGTTTGAGCTGGACAAAGTTTAAAAAGTGAAAACAACGTTATCTTGTTTCGGGACTTCGCCAACATGAGTCAGGCTATGTCACAGTCTCTTATTAAGCGCTTTTAAGTTCTTTAAAAAATTCGTGTTAATCAAAAACCGGTGTTCACTGACATGACCATTTTATCATTTGTGTGACACAAACCGTGTGTCTCCTATGATGACCCAGCCCCTCCACTATACAGAAAGTCGTGGGTTCGATTTTCCGCGACCTCTCCGCACTAAAAGCCCAAGTGTTTATCAAAACCTCGTGTACTGCTTATACATCTAAAAAGCGTTCCAATTACTAACATGAAAAAGTTACATCTCATGTACAAACATAGTGTTGCTAAATACATCTCTCGTTTCTGGTTTCTAAGCGAGCTATTTTCCTAACCAGCCAAAGAGAGTCAAACCTTCTCCAAAAACCACGCAGATCCAAATCCTGCACCATCATGGCCGATTCTGATTTTTGTCAGCTTTCCAATGTCTTCGTTCTCCAACTGCAAAAGGAAGTTGTTAAAATATGTGATGCACTGCAGACGATGATATTGTAGAAAAAATTCCTTTCTCTCTAAAACAGTTCTGGTAATACTGAATTCGGATAGTAATTTTTAAGCTACCGATACCAAAAACTAAATTTTTATGTTACAAATAACGAAATGGTTGACTTGGGTGCAGTGTCATTTTTATTCCTACAAACTCAGTTCAACTAACACCTTTTCGCTTACCTTGATTGGAAGGATGTACAGGATTCAATTAATTTTTATTATCAATATTGCTTCTATAACGATTGAGAGCCACACTGCTACCAAATATGCCTTAAACCAAGCACAACAGATATACTGATTGTAACCTCTCACATCACGTGTAGCGCCGTTTTACCGACCGAAAACAGAAGACTGGGCTAAGAGAAGTTATGGGTGCTTCGAAACTGTTAAGGAATATTATCTGGGTTAAGCTTAATATTCTCAACTGTCTTTGGTTCTGTTTGTACTTCATCCATATTTATATTAGTACCTCGGCCAATATGACGCCACAGAAGTTCACTTCCATCACGTGAGCTTAAACGATTCCCTTCAGTTTCCGTTCTACTTACTACGGTAAAACGTTGTTACATGACATCGAGACTGGCAAAGTAAATTTCGAACAAAATCGGGTAAACGACGTGACAAACCGGCCACGAATTCAAGGATTTCGCGTCTTTACTGTTGCTGTGCCACTGTAAGAGCAAAGTACAGCTCGCTAACAACTAAAATAATCAATTTACCTTAAACTTGTCGACTTCGCCTCTTTCAAAATTATCAGACTTATTTCGAAGACTGAACTCGTCGGATTTGCCTTTTTCTCCGTACAGCACAAGGGAAACATTGGCGTTCGTTCCTGCTCCACGTACATCCCCAGTGTACACCGCGATCTCCCACGAGATTTCTACAACAAATTCATTAACTCAGTTAAATCAAGTTCGAGCCAATAATTTGCAACTGTAAGAAAACGTTAACTAATATGTCATTAACTTGTGTGTTTTTATTTATTGCATTCTGCGTTTCTTTTCGTTTAAAATTCCTAGCATTGTTGACGAGAATCCTTCATCTAGAAAAATACTTCTTGGAACGGAGGTAACATGCGTTGTTTGTGTAAACGAATGTAAACGGCAAACAGACGACATCAGCTAAAAATATCCAGGTTTCAATGCAAGTCAGTCCAGCAACCGAGCTGATCCGTTTTATCATCCAAGACGTACGTTCAATAACACTATTGTCTGTTAAAGCTATAGGAAAACCAACTTATAATAAGTTTACGTACTTTGTTTATATTGCGAATATTCTCCAGGAAATATCTCTCTTTCGATTTTTCCATCATCTTCATCAGTTGCAAGCCAACGATGACACGGAAACACGACGTGCTCGCCACGGGATGGAATGTCCACTGTGACGTCATCAAGAAACCAGGCTGATCCTGCTCCCGAGTCGTCGTGCCCAATGCGGAGCATTTCGATCTGCAGGAATACATTCAGGAATAGCAAACGTAACATCGTGCCGGACACCTTGTAATCACCGGTACTCTTTTTTTTTTATTAAGAACACACTTAATAAGAACATCGAGGCTCAAATCGCCCGAAAAATAAGAACAAACTCAGAATTTTTTCTGATCACTCAAACTTCAGAAGCGGTTTCCTTCATTCTTTACAACACCAAGTTGCAAAACTTCTACATTAATCAAATTAAGAACAAATTGAGGCTGAAATGAAAATTTTAAAAAAAAATTTAAAAAAGAAAAAAATGAGCGTAAAACGAAAAATAGGAAAATGAGCATGGCAGGTAGGTGCAGGTGGCAGTTGTCACACAGAGCATCACACATCAGACAAATTTCATTATTTTTTCCTAACGAATGCTGGAATTTGATTGGTTCTTATAGGAGTCCAGAATTTCCTATCTCTGCCCACGGGCACAGTAACGCTTACGTGAGCAATTTTTTGTCTTTACCTAAAAACTTTGTCTTCTTTACTGGTAAAAATCAAAGCCTTTTAAAACAAACATACAATTTTTAGGGCTAAAATTCGCTCCGTCATGGCGTGCAGCCCTGAATGGCACAGTGAGGGTGAGTTTTATTATCCTGAAGATTTATTGTTAATTTATTAATATGAAGTCGATTTTCAACCATAAAAGAATATATTGCAGTTAAGAACAAAATAAGACCATTTGTTGAAAAAAAAAAGGACATTGAGCCTGGGCAAAATTTCAGTGGTTCTTAATTTTTTAAAAAGTGTAGTCGAGTAGCCAGTCTCAGAAAAAAAAAAACTTTGTACTTTTTGTTGTGATAGACAGTTATTTTAACAAACTATTACAAACGTCGGCGACTAAGTGTTGAAGGCCATAATATACTTTGACGAAGGGCTAAAGGTCAAAACGTCAGCTTTCTGATCTTCCTTCAGCGAAGTTTATAACTTTTCGACTTATGTGTTTGCATTTGTGGTGACTGGTCTTTAAAAGTAATTTGCAGAAAAAAACGAAAACCTCGTTTGCAGTTTGCGGAAAAAGAGTTTGACGATCTCATACTTGGTTGTTCTTTTTACCACAACTATAGCGAGTAGGCTATTTTACAACGATAAATCGACCTGGATTGAAACTGCGCATGTCCAAGGCAACATGTCTGAAATGTTAGATTACCTTCTCTGTTGAAGCCAGAAAAACGAGTTACCTTTCCGATGTCAACTGCTTCAATTTTAAACTTGTCAGTTCTTCCTCTCTCAAACTTGTTCTTAGTGTTTTCTGCCATGCGCAGTTGAACGTTGCCCGTGTCCCCGCTTTCACCAACAAGTTGCATGAACACATTGGCGTCCGTGGACGCACCACGAACATCCCCAGTCTTCACAGACACGTGGTAGGAAGTTGCTAAGGAAAACAAGAAAAATTATGTTACTTAACTCAATCGGTTAGTAGAACAACGGACGATGAACACATTCCTAGAAGGCAAGATATATCTTAATCTCTTACTTAGAACTGACTCTCAACAACACCTTTCAACTCTAATTCTCCTCTCACTCACTAGCCTTCACACGTGGTACTTTCCATGACGTCAAACTACATACGTCACAATAACATAAATAAAGTATAATGCCCTTATATAGTGGTACTACTTACAGTTCAAAAGACTGGTTCCTCCGAGAGATAGTTCCCTGACGATAAGGCCATCGTCCTCATCACTTGCAAGCCATCTGAAATGACGAATATCACTGAGTGAATAACACTCAAGTAAAAAAACTGTGAAAGACATAAGTCTATTTCACACTTTTTTATTTTTTTCAGTAAGAATAAAACAATTTCTAACCCTTATATAAAACGACAACAAAAAGATCTGCCCTCCACGAACCCCCGCGCTACAGGAAGCTAGGGCAACTTGCCT
Source organism: Hydrozoanthus tunicans (assembly GCA_026413305.1). Lineage (NCBI taxonomy): Eukaryota > Metazoa > Cnidaria > Anthozoa > Zoantharia > Hydrozoanthidae > Hydrozoanthus > Hydrozoanthus tunicans. Next base: position 7,776 of record JAOBAT010062840.1, on the reverse strand, counting down.
CCCTTCTGAGAGAGCAAAGTAAATTGTATCACCGTTCATAGGAAAGGAAAGACAAGAGAAAACAAGGGCCGAAAACATTTACACCACCACTGATTTACTGACAAACAACAAGAGAGAGCAAGAACAAATGCCTAGGAAAGGCGAGACTAGATGTTGAGTTTGAAAACAAATTCAACTGCAATAGGCTGATTGAACAAAAACAAAGGGAGGTTTTAGAAAAGAAAAATCAACCTCACTATAATAACCTTTATCATAGTCAAAGATAACAGAAATACATATTAAACAAACCTGTTACACGGAAACTCGTAGCTCTTGCTGTCGTCCCGAGGATCTTGTATTACGACTTTGTCAAGAAACCAACCGGCCCCTGATCCTCTACCGTCGTGACCAATGCGAAGTTTCTCTAGATTCTTTAGCAACACTGCTTCGATATGAAACTCATCGACCTTCCGAGGCAAATATGAAACGGTAACTTAAAAGCAAAGCCAATGCTTCTATTACTTCTATATAAAAAGCAAAGCATGGCGATATCTGGATTCCTTCCGAGCTTTAATTCTACGTTTAAGTAAAGACCAACAACAAACTTTTCTCAAAAATAAACAAATAAACACAACTAAAATGAAACATGGAATCTCAGCCAGCCGGCTACGTCAAAAAAGATCGAGCAAGCAATATCAACGTAACGTAAAGGGTTCTAGGTCTTTATTTAAATGACTGACTTTCAAGCGATTTGTTTGGAACGTATTGATGCATATTAAACCCAATAACGTGTTTCTGAACATCACCAACCTTACGTCCAGTAACCCGTGTACCCGTTATAAAATTTCGGAATTTCAATTGTGAGTTAAGCATAGGCACACTAATCTTCAAAAATGGTTCAAAATTAAGAACAACAATTGAAAGTAAACAAAACTTACCTGCTTCCTCTCGAATTTGTTTCTGTTGGTCTTGGAGTTCTCCAAGGGTCGTTCCCCCGTGTCGCCCATTTCACCAAAAATGCAGATGAAAACATTAGCGTTTGTCCCTGCTCCTCGCTTGTCGCCCGTGTGGACGAACACGCGGTATATCAACACTGCGACAGAACATGAACACATCAGATATACAAAATTGGGCAGAATGTTTCACACAAAAACATAGATACATAATTTGTTAGAAGGGCTCCTGTAATCACGTGGTTGCGCAAAAGTGTTTTAAAAAAGGCATTCTGGTTGAAAGATCATTAGTGTCAGATAATTTTGAAATTAGACAAAACGTTTCAGCCGGCAGCAGGGTTTGGCCACTACTCACTGTTCCAATGTGTCTGGAGATGGTTAGTTACCTGAAACCTGTTAGTAATGGAGTATGTCGTTTATTTCAAACTAGGAGCGAATGAAATATGCGAAAGCACACACAGTTACTCTTTATTCCAGCTTTAGAAGATATTTTTCGTGTTTCCGTACTCTGTCGGAAACAGGCGGGATGGTGGGGAGAACACGAGGAAAGGTTTGGATCACGAGCTGAAATCTTCTCAAGCTTCTATAAATTAATAACTGATTATGTCGCTCATGATTTCTATCAAGATTTAGAAAATGGGTCTCGGCCAATCAGAGCGCGTGTGTTACTGAATAGAGTAATTCAGGTTACCTGGCAGAGGGTCAACTCCTACTCCAGTTGCTGGAAGCTCACGGATGATCTGATGATCGTCTTCAGACTTGGAAAGCCAGCGTCCACATTTGAAAGAAAACTTGTCCTTGGTTCTCCCGTGTTCCATTTGAATCTATGCAAGGTAAGTTTTCCCAACAATTTGTCCAAGAGCTCTTTAGCTACTACACCATAGAGTATGTATTGACTAGATGGAAACTGACATAGATATTTTAAAAAATTGATTAAATTGTATATTGCTATTCTAGAGATTTGATTAGATTTAACAGCACTACGCGATCATGGCCAGTTAACTCACAAAACAAGTTCTACAAATACTTTTAAAAGCTTTCCTGTACACCATACCTTCTCTAGATGCCAATCTGAAAAAGGCTTGGAGTTGTCATGCCAGATTCTCAGTTTGTACGGCTTTCCAACACTGGCCATTTCAAGCTACAGAGTAACAAAACGAAGTTAATAATAGTCAATGCTCATTTTAATTCACACTGGTATTAGTTCCTTTTCTAATCTTCAAAATTAGAAAACTTGAAGAGAAAAAGGTAATCGAATGGTAGATACCCATTTGTAAATGCAGTGACTTAAAACCATATTAAGCACAAAAATCTTGGGGGAATGGGTCTACATAAAGGTGGCCACGAGGGAGAGGAGATTAGTTGATAAGGAGGGGTCGTATCTTAATTAAAAGGGTGAGTTTTTCAAACATGGAGCAAACAGAGACAACAGTTTACTTGGAACAGAACACTATGGGGTACAAATAATGCTGAATACTATCGCAAACACTAACACACTTCCATATTTGAACGAAAGGGATGGTGCTGAACAGGGTAAAAGGAAACTTTTAGAAACTCAGAGCTCCAAAGGAGAAGGATCTATTAGCGAGGTTACTAACAACACCAAAATACAAATATAATCGGCCAATTTGACAGGCAACCTGATGGGGTATGATACTGGACAAATTTGACGAGGACAAAAGGGAGAATTTCTCAGCTTGAATATCGAGTAAGCACCTTAAATTTGTCCAGTTCTCCTTGCTCAAAATTGTCGCTCTTGTTTTTCAAAGGAACCACATCAGTCTTGCCTTTGACTCCATAGAGAACCATGAACACGTTTGAGTCGGTCCCTGCTCCGCGGATATCACTTGTCCAGATCCACGTGTGCCACACTACCACTAGCACGAACAGTCAAAAAACACGTTAAGAGAGGGGCAACAAGGCTAAAAATACCCCGATAAATATAAACGCAAACACTGATGTTAATTTTAAACAGCTTGTTGGCGCTCTACTCTGTAATGCGACTCCGTCAAAAGACATATTTGCCCCCAAATTTCTGGTAAAATACCGTGATTTTCATTGCCTTTTAACCATCTTAACTAAAATAGTTAGTCCCATCAACGGCCAAACGCTCGAATTTTCGTCACCTCTAAAACTTCCGACGCCGGAGATTAAAAAAAAATTTAAGCTGATTGCAAAATTAAATAGGCCTTGTTAAGTCTGTTAAAACTTTTTCTATTATACTAGAAAATTAAAATGTAACTGTTGTTGTGTAAATGTTTCCTCAAACAATCCTTACAAAGCTGCTTTCGAGCAGAAAAGAAGATGGGTAACTTTTCTTTTCGAAACAAATCTAAAAAATTAAAGTAAGCTTACAGACGTGGTTGATTGTAGCAAGAACACATCTCAAATGGGTTGGGACCGAGAGTTTGAGCAAACTTACTTGGTTTGCGCTTTTGCCTCATGTCCTCTGATTCATAGAGATCTCTTTCTATCAGACGATCGCCTTCATCATCTGCGAGCCATTTTTGACAGAGGAACACCTGCTGCACCCCACTACTCGGGCAATCAACAACAACCTATACATCAAACGCCAACAGAACATTAGTTACACCGGATTTACGAACACGGGCGTCGCGCATCCGGGCCTCACGCTTAGCTTGCGTCACAGGCATATTTTAAAAGCCGAATGTTATCCGGGGCAATTCTTAGAATCCAAACACGTGTCAATAAGAGGAGGGTTACGACACGGTGTTTGCTTTGTTTTACGAGGAGCCACCCACCGGTGTGTCAATACATAAAGCCGTCATTATAACTGTTATCATATGGCCACTGTTATTAGTATTATTACTCTTATTGTTATCAATGCTATTAAGATTTTCATTGTTACTTATATTTTTTTATCATTATTATCTACACCAAATCAGCATTGAGGCACATCTTTAGTGTTGTTTGTTCAGCCAAATTTCGTAATAGCATCTCACCCTATCTAAGAACCAAGCAGCACCCAGTCCACTGTTGTCATGTCCGACCGTGAGGTGGTGTAGAGGACTGAGCATATCGGTGGTCTCAACTGAGAAGATATCAGTTCTTCCCCGCTGAAAGTTTCCATCCTTCCCGTTCTGTAGCCAGATTTTTCCACTGTTAACCTCCCCGTCTTCCCCTCCATGCATAATGACGTATACGCGTGCGTTGGTGGATGAGTACCGCAGATCTCCCGTGGTTACGTGGAGATGGTGAGGAATGCCTGAAATATATGGTGAAATCAGGGGTCAAAATTTGCTTCTTGCGCCAACCAGTCTTTACGACGCTTCATTTGTATTTTCTTTATCAATAAACCGTTTTCGTTGTTTTCATAAGGTATTATAGTGATCTTTAAACACGCTTCAGTTAGGTAACTTCTTCACGATCAAACCATTCTCGTGGCTTTCATAAGATCTTAAAACGACAGATAGCTCATGTTTCACGTACGTTCGCCCGAAATAGTTCGCTCGTGAGTTGATCTCTCGTAAGGTTCGCGAACTGACTCGTCCCGAAAACGGTAGGACTTGTGTTTATTTTGTAAGCTCGATCACAATAATCGAAATTAGGAGCCACAGTGTAATCCTTTTTGCGTACATTTCGGTAAGTGTGGGTGTAGCGTGGGCGTGCGCCAGTATGTGATTTGACGTGCTAACATCACAGTGTTCAAACGAGAACACACACAAGACCCTGAATCCAACAACCAGGAGCTACTATGGTTACGCACGCAAGTACTTTGAACGTGCAGTTTAGCGCGCAAACGACGATTTGTGACTGGAGAACAAACTTAAAGCCCACTTTTAAACTCGGTACTTTCACCAAAAACAAACAAGGAACACGTCGCATCCTCTCTTTTACAAATAGGAAACAAATCCTTGGAACAAAGCTGACCTGCACTGGTTTTCATTTCTTCCATTTCTTCCTTGGTCAGATCAGCCCTAAGAATCTCCCGCGAAGTCTGTCCATCGTCTTCGTCTTTTGCCAACCACCGACGACAGGGAAACTCGACCACCTCGTTTGACTTCAGATCTTCCACAGTAACCTTTATTGGGAAAGTTAGTTAATTTCTTAGCTAAAATTTTCTCTCACGATAAAATGTCAGTGATTTTGTAAATACACACTTTGCCGAGATACCAGCCTGGCCCCAGTCCACTGTTGTCATGGCTCACGCGCACTTTCTTGAGTCTCCCTAGATAAACACCACTCAACACTTTAAACGTGTCTTTCCTGGAAAGCAATCAAACCTCCTGAGTGTGAGCTCCGATAGGCAATACACATACATACATACTTTATTTCCACATCCCATGAGGGCTTTTCAGTGGAAATGTTACAAGAACAAACACGACCACAGTTACGAATCCCAACTGATTGGAGGCACACCAGTTGGCTATTTACAAGCGTGGTGGAATTGACTCTGGGATCACCAAAACCAAATCCTGTCAGTGGTCAGAGTGGGATTTGAACCCGGGACAACCGCATGCAAATCCAGCACCCAAACCACTGAGCCACGCTGCCTCCGCTACGTCTCGAATAATTAAAAACCTTTCTGTTTTAGGCCTAGTTGTGGCCGTACCTACCATAAATTAATTAGCTATGACAAAATGGTGTTCAGAAATGGAAAGAGCAGGTTAACATTAATTAGAAGGCATAGTTTCAAGTTTCAACGGTAAGTCTTTATAAAACGACAGCGTATACAAAAAAAAGATTTTTCAAGGAAGTGTACTAGAGAGCAAGGGCAGTCCTACAAATCCGTGGAAAGTGCCCTGTTTTATGTTGCTTGCCATTCTTTACGTATCTGAGGTCATTAGGCTGGAACTTTGACATTTCACTTATATCAACTTGCTCTTTCCATTTCTTGACACCGTTTCATCAAAGCTGATTGATTTAAGGTGGGTGTGGTCACGTGGCCTTTAACTGGAAAATGCCTATTCGTATATCAAATCACACCCATTCCTCACGACTTTCACAGCAGAAATTACTTAGCGTCCTTACTTTCCACGTTCAAAATTATTCCTAGCGTTTTCAAGTTTGCGCTCCCCGGAGTCGCCGTCTTCTCCAAATATGGTAATGGAGACATTTGCGTCGGTCCCAGCCCCCCTCTTGTCACCAGTGTACGTACATACGTGATAGACGAAACCTGCAGCAGGACCAGAAAGATCTTTGTTATTGCCGTGACGATCGTCATCACAGTAAGTGACAGCCAATTCATGAGCATTCTTCTCTCTCTCTAAATTCCTTATAACGTTTCAAATAAGAGTGGTTGAAGCATAGTCCATTAAAACAAACAATTAAGACACCACAATAAACTGACATAACTGACTCAATGACACTTCTAGTCGTGTTGAATCAGGTAATTATTACAATACGTTATGAGATGGTTTCTTCAAACTGTGCTACGGAATCATTGTGACTTGTTGAGGTTACTGTGTTGTCGTTCTTCTATTACCATTACCAATGTGGTTATGCCGTTTAAATGGTCGGTTGAATTGTTCGCTACGACCGTGATATGTTTTGGCCCTATTTTTTCAACTTAAACTACGGTGCTGAGCTTTAGAACCCAGGCTTCAACTCCTTCCAAAAACTGGTTTAAGATTGATTTCAACTATATGTAATTTTTGGTTTCTATTTTGTTCCTTTCAAGATGTGTAAGTAATTACTCAAAAATCCTTTAAGCTAAAAGGGTTAACCTATTAAAATGCAGTACTTATTGAGTGCATAGAGCAGAGAATTAGCATTCAATATAATTGCAAAGTAAAATAGCCCGAATGAAGGATCAAATTTGTAAGTTATTTACATTTAGCTTGCAGCCTCATAAAACTTTTCTTTCACTTAATATTTTTATATATTTATTTTCAAACCTGATGCATACGATGAACACTGCTAAACTAACTCACTAAACTGCACAAAGGAAAACAATAGGATACGTTAATACAGCAACAGCAGTGACGCTACTAACATAGTCAAGAATTAGTGCTGCTTTTAAACTTGTGCTACCTAAAAAGTGCAAAAAGCTGAATAAAGTATAGCCTATGCAATGAAAATCAAATCAATCACTTACCCTCAAATGCAGCACCGGCGTCTTTTGTTGCTGTGAGGTGTCTGACGATCAAGCCATCGCCCTCATCCTTGGCTAACCACCGGTTACACGGGAAGTACCATTTACGGCCAGGCTTGTCACGCTCGCACACCGTGATCTAACAATTAACATACAAGGTGTAACAGTAGTAGCTTGTCACGCTTGCACACCGTGATCTAACAAACAACAAACATGGTGTAACAGTAGTAGTTTGTCACGTTCGCACACCGTGATCTAACAATTATTAACAAACAAGGTGTAACAGTAGTAGCTTGTCACGCTCGCACACCGTGATCTAACAAACAACAAACACGGTATAACAGTAGTAACTTGTCATGCTTGCACACCGTGATCTAACAATTAACAAACAAGGTATAACAGTAGTAGCTTGTCGCGCTCGCATACCGTGATCTAACAATCAACAAGAAGGGTATAACAGTAGTAACTTGTCACGCTCACACACCGTGATCTAACAAACAACAAACAAGTTATAAGAGTAGTAGCTTGTCACGCTAGCACACCGTGATCTAACAAACAACAAACACGGTATAATAGTAGTAGCTTGTCATGCTCGCACGCCGTGATCTAACAATTAACAAACAAGGTATAATAGTAGTAGCTTGTCACGCTCGCACGCCGTGATCTAACAATTAACAAACAAGGTGTAACAGTAGTAGCTTGTCACACTTGCAGTAGTAGTAGCAGTAGCAGTAGCAGTAGCAGTAGCAGTAGCAGTAGCAGTAGCAGTAGCAGTAGTAGTAGTAGTAG